>JAAEAF010002874.1:0-131484 GCA_011037195.1 Triatoma infestans | reverse complement strand
TAAAAAGGTGGGTAGAAATATTTTCACATTTTAAACACGAGTACATTCCCCACAAAAATTTGAAATTATTAATTGAATTTGCAATGTGTTGTCCCGGCATTAATGCTGCTGTGGAGAGAGTATTTCCCCTTGCGAATGATTGCTGGAGCAGTGTAAAATCACAATTGTCTGCAGAAACCCTAGCTGCTGGTTAAGCGGTATTTAAAACCGCAAGTTCAAATGCGGGGTGCGACCCTCATAGAAGAAAATTCAGAACTATCGAAAAACATTCATTCCAGAGGAAAATATTATTTCAAAAATTAAAATGATGTAGTTATTTGTATATTAAATTAATAATAATTTTTATTAATTTTATTCTTAAAAAATATGTGGCCGAATGGTGGGACTTGATGATGTTACAACCCCAATCTTCATACCCAATGAAATTCCATCCTACTCCTTTTGTAAAAAAATAGGTGGTCACCTTATCTAAAGGGACTGTTCAGTCGTTACTGTGACAACCAAATATTCCCTCCTTGTTGAGTGTAACCTTCTCTCGTTCTCTGTTTCTCTGTTCTTAGAGAAACTTACCTTCTTTTTAATTGCATCTGTTTTGGTGCATGAGTGTTGGTTCCTTCGCGCTTCTGTTCATGGAGACATTTATGATTGGCGTCCGTTCGATTGTAAATTTTATCTTCGCTTCTGCTAAATTCAGGTATACACATTTCTTCCCACAATGTGTAGCGTGGCAGTAGTAGTAGCGTGTAGCACGAGCTGTTTAGTAAAGGGCTTGTGTATGTTTAAGATAGAGATAGAAGTATTAAGAAATAATCAAGAGACCACCACTGTTTTAAAATAAATATATTAATCCCTAAATGAATTTAAATACTTTACAATATCAACTATATTACAGTTGAATCAATTGTTTATCTAGAATAAATGCTAAACTCTATAACTGGCACTGATGTTAAGTGAGCGATTCCTGAATCAAGTGATCTGGTTCAATGTCTAATACAGACTGTCTGGTTGAGTGCAGCATTTAGACTGTCTAAAGAATGCCCTGATCTTACAAACAGTTGGCCAAGTGGCATTGTATTATCCTAACGGATTCTTGTGCCTTTGTCTCTTTAATAACAACGACCTTAAATTATAGTACCTGACTCTTTTCATTATTTTTGCCAAAATTATTTCACTTAAAATATTTTTCAACACTATTAATTTTGCATTTCTTTCTTCCACTACATTATCCCACCGCTGCCACCAATATAATTGGGTTGTTGAAGGAGAGAAATGGTCTGGTTTAAATGAATTAACTAAATATGGTAAACACTGTATAATATGATAAATGACACTGACTGCCTAGACTTTACAGTTGAAATGATAGAGTATGGTACAGTGGTAAAGGGTAATGACATGTAGTGATTGGCTGTATGAACTCAGTAGTATGAACTGTTTCCCTATCTGTCTCCCGTCGCTGTATTTATGTGTTTTCTTCCACTCCAGTCCGAGAGAGTGGTCCTGTCATTTTGTCTCTCTGCTACGAATACTCTCTTTGGATACTATTACAGATGAGTCACTTTATTACTGGTATAATTAAATTCAATTCATTTTTTTATTATATGAATCCTTTCGCGTCTATGCTATTTTCACTTTAAAATTTCTTTTCTACGCATCTGATTTCGGGTGTTCACGACTCAAACAGGGATACTTTGGTTTTTACTTTTATTTGGGTTCGTGGGACTTTACCTCGTTATCGTTATGATAAATTAATATATTTAACTTGAAGGATGTTTTTGCCCTTATCTCTTACTTATTTGATTTTCTTTTCAGGAGCTATTATGATGATTGTATAATTTTAGCATTCTTTTTAGGGATTGTAATTATGAGGTACATTAAATTCATGCTGAATTTCGGAAGAAAAATCGAAAAAACAACCTAATTTTCTGAGTTTTCGTAATTTTCCTCGAGAAACGTCACCAGTAATTTTCCTTAAACCTGAAATACCTTATATAATCTAATCTAGAACTCTGGGCGTCCATAAGGAAGTTCAGCAGTCAGGCCAGCCCAAAAGCCCACTGTGAATTCCGTAAAAAACAATTCATATCAGCTCTGACTTATTAAAAAACGCCTGGGCTGAGGCGAATGAGATTTCTGATTCCGGATACGGCACCAAGTTACGAGCGCCAATTTCAGGAAACGACTGTGAGCATAGTGTTCGCACTCTCCGAGAAGGTGAAACGGTGTCTCATCCTTCTGGGCGCACTTTTTACAGAATGGAAACGCAGTGAGATGTGTGAGATCTACTGTGTAGATGTTTCCTTGAAAGGCAATGTCCTGAAACTTGGGCAGTGATTCTCCTTAGCCTTTACTTTTGTTTTGCCAAGGAGATAGATGGTGCGAGCCTTTGAAGGGCCTTCTAAGGAATTCTTAAGATTGCCTCAGCCTCGCAGTGTTTCTCCAATATAGTGTATGCTTCCATGTCAGCGATTTGTCAGTGTCCCCATGGTTTTGTTGAGATGCAACAGAAAGGCTCAGGGCCATGGGCTCGGCGTACGTCCGTCCTCCTTTGTCAATTTGTCAGCCTCTTCGTTTCCCTGAATCCTGTGCCCCAGCATCCAGCCTAGCAGAAGGCTATTGTGGTACGCCTAGACTGCTTTATACATACTAACCCTACCACTGTTTATTTGAACATTTTTCAGAAAGAATTGATTTTGGAATGTTCTGTGGTAATGGATTAGATCAGATTATAGAGTTAGTCTTTTAACTATAAAGCCGCCATTACAAGTTTTGCTGGAGACTGATATAGACTTTACATCAGAAATGTCTTTAGGCCCGAAAAAACCAATAAGTACACTTGTCTTAATATTAAGCCCAACTTGATACTTGGTCAAAATTATAATATTAAAGAGAAGTGTTTCATGATATGAAATGATCAGAAGTGCTTCCTCTTGAAATATATGCAAAGCCCGAGGGATTTTTCATTCATGAGTCTACATGCTTCGCGGTATTCTGTGTTACCAATTGAATATTTTCTAGTTCTAACTAAAACAAATATTTGACTTTTAAATTCATTAGTTTGTTGCAATATTTTTCCATAGGAAGCAATTAAACAGTAATTACATTGCTTTTACATCGATACATAGATCAGTGAATTATTCAGTATATTTACTAAAAACTCCAAGAGATTCAATCTGTGTGGTGCATATTAATTGTGTTGGTCTATTGGTGATGAAATGGACCTAACGGAGATAGGGCTAGCCGGGAGAGAGAGAGAGATGTGATCGATGAAGCCACGTGACCTATATCACATTTACTGCTGCTGTTTACTGATCGATTGTGTGGACCAACCAGATGTGCACTCTAGATTTCTGCTATCACTCTCTGCTGCCTCCGTAACACATACATACACATACACACACACACACACACCCCTCTCTAGCCGTGTTTACCTTGGCTTCAGGACGTGATATTCACTCCAGCCAAACACGGGATGAAGCGAGCTCTCACGTCTGCATGAAAAGCTCCGGCAGAGAGTTTTAATCATGCAGCTCTTGTTTTTCAATCCAGTCATGTTTACCATTGGGAAAATGGATTCGATAAAGTACAGTTGATGGTAGATGGAAGTGTATTAAAGGTAATTTAGATTTTTTTGTCCCACATGATGGATTTTGTAAATTAGGTTATTGAGTATTGTTGCTTGCCGGATGTTCAAAATATCCAATATGTTCTATGTAAAGTGTTGACAATACTGAAGGTAACCTAAACAGTATACTGCTTCAGTTGTTCTTTGGTGGTGTCTGTTGATTACTATTTTCTTGTTTGACCATTCTCAATCTCCATGTTTTATGAAACAGTTCTTCTGAGGTTGTTGGTTTTCAAAGAATGTCAGCATACATTAGGAATATTTAACTAAAGCCACACACACATCTACAGTGAACTTACTGAGATATAACAAGACCCTTTCAACACAAGTACTTTTGGCGATTCATTTGGCCATATCATTTGTTTTCTTTAATTAAGACGATTATTAGATACCATGATCAGAAATCAGTCAGCGATAATATATGAGAAAGAAAAAACTGGTGTGAAACATGCCTCACACGACGTTCATATCTGCACTTCTCTTGGTTCTTAAAGTGGAAATTTTTATTAAATCTTTACTTCACTTACCTTCCAGTTAAATACCAGTAATCGTACTGCCCTGCACTGCAGAGGGAAAATCTAAGGCTAAAGATCGCCAGCTCTCCCGTAGAGAATTTTTCCAAAAAATAAATTCAAATAAAAGAATATGTGTCAATATATTTACTAAGTTTTAGAAATAACTTTGGCAAGATCGTGTCATGTGGACCAAGAGCACTAAACTGTATTTTCTTTTCCAAGAAGGAAATGGGCCACTTTTTCAGGAAGCTTGGCTCCCTATGGGTTTCCCAGCTTACACTAGCAAAACTAGTACTGACACACCAATACTCACACTGAGACACTCCAGACTACAGGAGTTAATACTCTTGGCTTTAGCATACATTTAGGCAAATTCAGACACCTACATATTTAGAGAGAGTCTACCTGCCTTATGGTATTTATCCTTACCACCCTTCTTAGTGCAATAGTCTAAAAGATTTATTTCAGCTTCCAATTTCTATTTTAATAAAACTAATTCCCTTCCTTTCTTTATATTATACTATTTTTTTTATAAAAATCAAATTTCGTTAATATATTTTGTTTAAATTAACTTTTTGATATCTTTAAATTCATAGAAATTTTATGGTAACAACCTCGACCCATTTTCAGAAACCTTTTGGTTGCTACATAGTTCTAAAACTTCTTGATATTAAAAGTTTCTGGTCTTTTATTTTACTTTCTCTTACTCCTAGTAAGAGCAAGTATTGCAATCGTGTCAAATTTTCGATACGAGTTTTCATCGGAAATACACGTTTTGAGGTTCCCTGAGTCCAAAAAAGTGGTTTTTAAAAAATGTGAAGTGTGTGGTATGCGTGTGAACGGCTCACAGCCCAAAAACGAAAAACGTAGAAATTTTATACTAGAATTCCGATTGGGTATCACCATAGGATCCGACAGGAACTTATCTGTCAAAATTCCTCATCCAAAAGTACCAAAAGTATCGATTTTACCTTTGAATCGATTTTTCCTTTTTTGGGGGGGATTTTCTCGAAAACTTACTTCACATTAATTGTACATACAAAGAACAACAAACATTTCTTTGGGAAAATTCATTTAAGGGAGCATTTTATGGGAGACGGGGTTATGTATCAAAAGTGCTACTTCAATTTATTATATAATAATTGTATCTTCTTCTAAATAATATTAAATAGAATTAAATATGTTGCCAGTACTCTGATTTTAAGAAAAGCAGTTGACCGGAAGGGAGTTTCTATTGAAGTTATTTGTGTTTTCTACGATTTTATCTATAAAGACCCCATCACTTTTATTGGGAACTTTTTTCCGACAAAGTTCATTTAAAGAATTTTGGGGGGAGGGGGAGAGTATGGTTTCTCCAAAAGTCATTTTAATAAGTTTTATTCTCCAGTTGATACAAAAATTGAAGACAAACAAACATTGAGTGAAGATTATAAGTTTGAAGAAAATTTCGTCAATTAAATCTGTGTAAACTGCTGGAAGAGAAAGTCTGCGAGTGTTTCATACCAGATTTTTCTTTTAATTGCTAAGGAAATCGGTTTAACGGAAGTGCGATTTTGCAGAATAGGTTTTTGATTTTTTTAGATTTTTCTCGAAAACGGTTACGATTTTCTTTAAACTCGGTTCTTTTATTATAAATAGAAACTTATCACTTTATTTGAAACATTTTTCTAAAAAAATTGATTTAATCACTCCGCTACAGGGGGGGTATTGGTGGAGGTCTGTCCATAGTTTAAATTTAAATTTGCACGAGCTTTCTCATTTTTAACATAGAGCTCCACACATAAGACCTCTCAGGTCTACAAGTAAAATCTCCATGGCCGTTTTTATGGCCAGCCTAACTAAACTTACAATTTTAAAGAAAATTTCTTGATTATTGTATTAAGAGAAAGTCGTGTGAGTGTTTCACACCTGATATTTTTTTTTTAAGAAAAATTTCACTCGGAAAGAAATATAGGCAACATTCGGTGAAAATATTTATTTCGCATTTCGGGGCTTCAAAGAGCTATTTCCGATTGTAAACTCAGTTTCGAAGATATGACATGATTGCGGCACCTCTCTCTTTCAGTCATAAGAAAAAGTAAAAAAACTGAGTGGAAAAGTTATAATAATGTAATTACATATTAAAAGACAAGAGAGGGTGAATGATACCAGAGTTGTTGTTGAGCACTGAATGTTGGCTATAGATAAGTAGTATGAACTTTTTAGTACTTCTCCTTTAGCATCTTACCTTCTAACATTATCCTGTGTTTTGAAGAATGATTTAGACATGGTCCCTTAGGAAATCATTCAACCAACTCTTTTTACCTCTATGAACGTTCTGGCTGTAGTAGCGAGCCTGGCTGGCCTACAGTTGTTCTATTTTTGTGTTTCTCTAGTCTTCTTTTATGTCACAGGCTGAATATATTGCTCCTGGGAAATTTAACTTAGTTTTGCTGAGAAAGGAAGAAGAGGTTGCCTAATAATGCCATCTGGAAGAAAAGAGACTTGCATTTACTGCGCACAGTAACGCTTGACACTTGCAATATCAACACTGGTTTGCCCATGAATTGCCATCGTTCTGTTGCAGGTCCCTACAGAGTGAATCCTACTAGCTATCCCAGTTTCATTATACGAATACGAATCTCTGTATCAAATTCTATTGAAAATATTTAACCAACCGTTTTACTGTACTTTGAGGAAGTATTGCAATCATGACAGCGTTTTGAAATTGAACTCTCCGGAAACAGTACGTAAATCGCGCTGTCAGTTATAGAGTTTTTCGCGATTTTTCCCTCTCCAAAATCAGGCTTCATAGCTCTGTAAGCCCTAGTAAGCTAGTTGCACTAATTTATTTAGATCATTTCACTTTTATTTGAAAAAAAAAAATCTGGGTTGTAAAACTCGCACAACTTTCTCTCACTGCAGATTTTCTTCAAATTTATAATTTGTACTAAAAGTTCTCTTGATTGTGTCAATGGCAGAATCTGAACTTAGTGAAATGTCTTTTTGGACGAAAGCATAACCTTTCTCCCCCTTCCAAAATAAATATTTCAGAACCAAGTTTCAAACAAAAGTAATACATCTCTATATTCACAGTTAATGCAACAAATTTAATGAAATTTGTCGGTGTTTTTATGGAGAAAACTAAAAAAACGGTTCAGTACAAATGTACTTCCAGCTAGCCGATTTTCTTCAAACTATTTCATTTTATTTAGATGATACAATTATATAATAGATTAAAGTAGCTTTTTCAAGGAAAACATAAGCCCACCTATCCCTCAAAAGCCATCTTAAATGACTTTACCCAGAGAAATGTTTCAATTGAAAGCTCTAGCTCTTTGTATGTGTAGTTCACATACATTTGAAGAAAAACGTTGGAGCGTTTTGGAGAAAATGGCAGAAAACTGAAAAATACTTTTCATTAAATACTCACTTTCGATCAATTTTCCCAATTTTCTACCAATTTTACAAATTTTCTTGAAACTCGAAATTTCGACAACTATTTAATTCTAATTAACATTATTAGATGATAGGAATAAACTGAAATAACACTTTAGAAGAAAACGTGCCCTCCCCACCCCCAAAAGTGCCCTTAAATGAATTTTCCCGGAAAAATGTTACAGATAAAAGTTGTATCTCATTATATGTTTAGTTGATATACTAAGTTTGAAGAAAATCGTTGGAACCGTTTTTGAGAAAATCACAAAAAATTGAAAAAAAAAACATTCAGTAAAGCGCTGAAAAATGAGGTGCTATATAAAGACATTTCAAGTCTTCATTGACTTGGAAAAGGCTTAAGTCAGTGAATCTCGCAAAAAGCTTTGGGCAGCACTGAACATTGCCTCCTCTAGCGAACCAATAATAAATTTACTTCGAAGGATCTATGACAGTAACCATATCCACGTGGGGAAAGCGGGGAATATATTATCTGAAGGTTTCCCCACCATAAAAAGTCTTCTTCAAGGGCACTGCCTTTCATCAACTCATTCAAGATTTTTGTAGATATGGTATTTCGAAAATGGGCTCACAGCTGTTGCCCGATGGGATTAAAATAGGTGATAATGACTACCTACACAAACGTTCACTAAAAATCGTGGGCAATTAAATTAGATTCGTCCGCCAGTTAAAGTAGTTGGTCCTACAAATAAATGAGGGTTCAAGTAAGAAAGTGGGAAAGAGAGTAGCAGAAGTGCACAGGGCCACTGGGATGCAGTATTGTGGAGCAGCAACATAGGTACTACCATCTGTTACAAAGTTAATTTACAGCTCCATAGTTGAAATATAATGCTCTATGGTAGTAAAGCATGAACTTCTGGTTGCAAAAAAAAATGCTGGCCACAGAAATGGATTTTTGGAGAAGACTGCCCGCAAATCTGATTGGAAAGGGTAAGGAACATGGAGGTGTACAGAGACATACTCCAGTGAATAATGGAAAGGAGGTTGGAATGGTTTGGGCATACACTTGAATGGATGAGTCAAGAATCCTCAAACAATTATTGGAATGGTCCCCGGGAAGAAGGAGGAAAAGAGGCAGGTCTAAAATGCAGTGGAGAAGGATAGTGGAAGAAGACATGATGGGATGTGAAGCTTTGCAGAGAGATATGGAGGAGTTTTGATTAGTGGGATTTACACGAGAAGAATGGGAAGAAAAAGAAAAGAAAAAAACGATGCAAAATTGAAAGGGAGGGATTATTTAGTTTGGTAAAGAATCCTCATTGTGGGGAAAACCTAAAAAAAAAGTGCCACTTCCGGTTGATGGATTTTGCTCGAAATGTTCGTATCTGATGCGATGGTAGTATCTAAACGGAATACCAAGTTTGAGCTTCCTGCAACTTTTCGTTTTTGAGATACAGACAGACATACCGACCATTTTCTAAAAAACAACTTTTTGGGATTGAGAGAACCTCAAAACGTGTATTTCCGGTGAAAACTCAATTCTAACATCTGCCACGATTACAATACTTGCTCTTAGTAGCAGGAGGAGAAGATAGTGAACATTTCAAAAAAATTATTTCTATTATGGTGGTGTGCGAAAAGAGTTGTAATCAAATTTCCTACAAAATGATAATTCATTTCACTGTGTTCTATGATAGATGTTAGCTGATGAAATTAGCAGAGTGAACTATTTGATAAAAAAAAAAAATCTTGTGCGCAAGAATCATACGATTTTGTCTTATTGTAGTATTACAGTTCCAACTGGCACTTTTTCTTCCCACCCACAAGTTTTAATAAACATTTAATTACATAAATATGCTATAAAAATATACTGAATACAACGACCTGCATTCTAGACTGGCAGCGCTAAGTCATGCTCCAATAATACTATGCAGTTTAGAATTAACCCAAACTTCTGAGCTTCTCCAGTAAACTCCAAAATTCAAGTATTTCTGGAAAAAATGTTTCTGAATAAAGTGATAATAGATATTTATGTGGAGTTGTAGCACACAAATTACATGTATACCATTAGATTCCTTTTCGAGAAAATTATTCGAAAACGAAAAATTCAATAAAATTTTCGGTGTGAAGAATTTAGTCGAAATTACCGAGTTTTGCAATGGGGTCTAGACGGAAAATCTAGTTTGAATTTTTCGTGATTTTTCCATTTTGAGAAACCGGAAAATAAAATACCTAAAAAAACACTTACCTAAAAAAAATGAGCAAAAAGGAAATGACACCATAAATAGATTATTGGCAACGGAGTTATTTAATGCTCAGTTTATAGAACAAACATGAAACACTCAAAAACAACTTTCATATTCAAATAAAAACTATAATATTAAAGTTACAATAAATCCCCTCCCAAGATTCCCAACAAAAACAACATAATAGAGGAATCAGGAGATCAACAAAAAACATGGTCCAGAACATCGGAAATAAGCTGCGTACTTATTTATTAATTCACATACAGTTTACAAAATTGAATCAACTATCTGTAGAACTAAGATTCCATTTGTCAATGGAAATCTTACTGTCCATTGAGCTTTCATGTTTGAAATCTGTAAATTCAGTCACAACTAAATCTCTAAATTTATACTGGAATAGGTTTATAGTTCATGGTACATAAATCTCAGTTCTCATTCGGTCCGAGAGTGTCATTAAAGGAACCTCATATATCTTCTTTTTTTTTAGCTATCTTTAGAAATAAACGTGCTGTATGTTTATATTAACCGTGCATGTATATGCGATAATCTCTCTTCCTGTTTTATCAGGATTGAAGTTACCAGTAAGGGAGACTCAGATACCTTTGGATGTCCATCTTGAAATTCTCTAGAACAGATAACTAAATACTAAATACTCTTGCAATATGGGAGTTTTTAACAAAACTTCCAAGCCAAGAAGGAAAAAAAACTAAATGCTTCATTTGCCATAAATAAGAATATTATAAGTGTATATATTATATAACTATATTATAAGGAATATTACAAGTTTTTGAGATTCGTGTGCAATTTCGAACTGAAATTACAAAAAGATATTTTTTCTTTTTTACTTAGCGCATTTTTAGGAAATTCGGGATTCGAACCTCCTGGAAAAATTGGAGAGCCTACAGTTAGTGGTGAACTGGTCAGAACTGGTGCCCACCATATGTTGCCTCCCTAATAAAAATTCGTTGTCTGACAGATCCTGGCTCTTCATAGTCTTTAATGTCAAAGTTTAGGTTTTTTATCCTTAGTATTTTTATAAAATTCAGTAGAAATAGAGAAAACTACATTCTGAATTTTGGTATCTTGCTTAGTCTTACAATAGAATTTATGGTATTTAATTTAGTCGTAAATAAGCTAACCAGATTGCTCAAGTAACCTCTACAGGTAAAGCAGGTTTTGAGTTTAAGTATCATAATCAAAATTCTATAATAGCAGTTGTTTACTGGAGTCCTGCAGATGACATTGATCTTTGCTCTAATTTATTTAAAAAGCAATTACAATGCTATCCCGATTCGCTTATTGGGCGATTTTAATGGAAGAATTGGTAATGAGGATATATCTAATGAAATTACATTTAGTAATCTTTCTTGGAGTTTCCTAGAATGTCACATAGTGATAATCTAGTAAATTTATTACATATATCTCAATGAACAATTAAACAGTATTTACTATTTCATCCGCCGTAGCATTCATATTCATTTTATTCCTGACCGGTTTCGGATTTTCATCCATCATCAGAGCAAATTCACCAAGTCTGTGTAGAGAGTTCACTTCAACGCAATGTTTCTGTTACATTCATATTTGTTGGTATTCATAATCAAGCCAACAAGGTTTTATGAAAACCAACAATTGTGAGTGTAACAGAAACATTGCGTTGAAGTGGATCATTATAAATGAACACATTGTTTTGTATTCTTGTATTAGTAATACTTGGCCATCATCATTAGTGGTCCAGCAGCCGCGGCTCGTCCTTCCCCTGCAGCAAAATCTCCCTGATGATCCTACAGGAATGGAGCATTACAGCTTGCTGCATTAAAGCCAGCGTCTTTCTATTTATCTCAAGTTTGAGTAGTCCACCCTGGATAGCGCGCGGTATTACACCAACTGCAGAGATGACAATCGGCACAATGTGAACACACTTAACGCCTCTCCAAAGAGAAGCAACCTCAGCTGCAGCGGCCTGTACTTAATCAGTTTCTCTTTGAAGGCCCGCACAACATTAGCTGAATCAGGTTTTTAGGTGACATCTATTATGTATACCTTACCCTCACTCTTATTGTGCCACACAGTATCAGGTCGGGAGCCCTGTACTGTGTGATCTGTGTGCATCACTCGATCCCAATATAGCGTGTGCCTGGAGCATTCTAGTACCGGCTCGGGATTATACTGGTAGTAGGATGGGATGACTGAACGCATACCTAACTTCAATGCCAATTCCCGGTGCACTATCTTCGCCATGCTATTGAGCCTCTTAAGGTACTCCAACTGTGCCAACATTGGACAAGCAGAAAGAAGGTGGTGGATCGTCTTTGGGGCAGAGCGGCATAATCTGTACTTGATATCTAGGACACTGACATCTCCTATAATACAGCGCGTATAATACCTGGTAGCCAGCACCTGATCCTGAATGGCAATTAGGGTCCCCTCAGGGGGGTGAAATTGCCCACGGGTGAGCCACATCACTGATGCCTCTTTGTCTATGGCGTCACTATCCAGCGCTGCGGCGTATTGTCCATGTAAAGCCTTTGCACGCCATGCTGCAGCCATGTCGGTGTTAGAGTCCTGAACCTCCTGCACCCCTGACGACCTCCTGTGTAAATCTAAAGGCGTATACCCCTTATCAGCCGCCATTACTGCACCGATCAGGCTCGAGTCCCGGTGGGTATAGAAATAAGCTCTCATACGGGCAACCTGTTTACCATGAAGGCCCGCGATACTGACTATATAAAGTCCACTTTCCGACCGCGGCAACTCGATTCTTGCGATGGCAGATCTGGGGTGGTGTTTATTTTGCGTGGTAAGTGCTGTTCTAATTGAACGCTGCAGCGCCCCCAATTCTGTGGCGGACCACTTTATCCCCCAAACGTATATGACAAAACCGGAACGAAGTACGAGTTGATAGACCGGGTTAAATTGCCATTTCGGAGACCTGTCTTAACTGTCATGTGAAAACGCTTTTTGAACTTGTCAATCACAAGCTGCTTACCCACTTTGTGTTCTATTCCTTTCGCTTGCTGTATCCCGAGGTATTTGTACATTTCTGTTTCCGCCATGGCGTCGAATTCCCTATGGTCATCGATCTGATTAGGAGTGGGAGTTATTTTGCCGCATAGGACCGTTTGAGTGCGACACTTATCAAGTCCGAACGTCATAGAGATTATCTGCGGAAAACTTTCTGACCAGATCTAGAAGGAGTTTGAGTCGGTCTTTACGACCGGCGTACACCTTCAGATTATCCATGTACAACAAGTGTGATAACTTGTGTCCGGGCCGCTCAAAGAATAGCCGTAGCCTGAGGAATCAAACAACCGAGACAACGGGTTAACCGCGAGGACAAACTAGAGTGGCTCAATGCGTCGCCCTGAAAGATACCCTGGCAGGTATGGACCTGGACCGCATAGCGGTCGCTCCTTGCGGGGTAATCAAGCATGTGCGCCAGCTCCCCATGGTTGCACAGAGTAAGCTTACTATACTCGTGGGCATCCCGAATATCTTCAGGATATCTATCAGCCAGGTATGTGGCATCGAGTCATATGCTTTCTGATAGTTTGTATATGCCATGAACAGATTACGTTTCATTCTCTTAGCTTGTTTCATAACTACAGATTCAACCGTCAGAAGTTCTTTACACCCGTAAGTGCCTCTCGTACAACCTTTTTGCGCTTCAGATATGATGTTCTGGCTATCAACATGATCATAGATTCTGTCAGCTAGGCACGTGCTGAATACCTTATAAATGGTGCACAGGCAAGGATAGGTCTATAATGACCTGGGTCCCGGGTGCTGCCCCCCTTATGTTTCAGGTAGGTCAATCCACTGGTCATGAACAGCGGGACGGATTCCGGCCTGCGAACAATATTACACAACCAAGCAGCTAAACTATGGTGGTGGTTGTGAATTTCTTCCACCAGAAATAGTGGATACCGTCGGCACCAGGGGCCTTCCAATTCGGGCATCGGCTGAGCTCATTCCTGATTTCGCCTACCTCAAAATCCACAAACTAGACGAGAATCACAGTCCTCTGCCAGATACCGAAGCCACGGGGCCTGTCGGTTATAATCCGCAGCCTCTGACCATAATCCACCCAGTACTGACTAAATTCATGTGTGGAGGGAATGGAATCACCGCCTGGATTACTCCCCCCTTGCAGCCCCCTACAAAACGCGGCCTCATTCCGCTCAAATCTGAGATTATCATTCCTCCGACGAGCTGAGGTATTAAAGCGTCGTACTCTACTAACTGCGACTGCCAACTTCTGCTTTAGTGTATCGATAAACTCGGCCAGACGTCTATTCCGGGTAGCGGGCCTACCCGGGTGAAACCTTTCACGTTGCATTATTGCATTAACTTTGCTATTGTTCGTCTCCCCACATCACCTTTCTGATACCTAATGAGACGACCGAAGTCTTGGCGTAACGCACAATCTTACGATCGAGCCTTCTTTTCCAGCCCGGCTCCCGTGCTCTACTGGCCTAGTATCTGTTGTTAATGGGTTACGACCAGTAACAATCGTAGCAACCGCTGCTGACGCCGCATACACTATATTATGCATCTCAGACAGATCAAGGGCGTGGCAAGACGGTCGGGGAGAATCGAGCTATTGACTGGTGCCACACTTTTTATTAAAAAAGGGGACCACTTCACACGGGGCAATAGCGGGCGCCTATCGGGTTCCATGCTAGTCGACGTTTCATGTGCATCTGCGAACTCGTCTCTGAGATTCTGCAGTAGTTCGCTGGCTCTTCTGTCATCACTCCTTGTCATAGGCGGGGGTCTCAGCCTCCTCCGTTGCCAAGGTTTCTAGGTTCTCTGTATCAATCCCATCCGGTGGTTCCACATTATCCCGTCTGACGATACTTCCGTGACACCTGGCCTCCTCATGAAGTTCATCCAGGTTATTCGTGGGTAGAAGATTGTTGGAAACAATCACGCGTCGCTGGTTGGCAATTCTGTGTTCCGTTACTTCAAGAAGCGGGAACCTGTCCCGAAAAAGTCGGTGTAATTCCTGCCTATAGCCTATATTAAGTAAGTATAAATATAAGATATGAGATTTGTCCGCCATAGCATGCTTCTTTGTCTCAATTCTAATTGTTAGAGAAGATTCATCAAGTTAACTGACTTCCAATTCACTTTTAATCAACTTCAAGTTAATATTACTCCCACATCCTACTTTACAAACATTGATGTTTTGATGTTCGTACCTATATTTGATATTGTAAAAAGGATATTGAGGTTCGGTCAAAGAAAACTCTTTTTTCAAATTTCCACCAAAACTCGTATCGGCAAATTTATTGCATGTGGCCAGTCTGTGTTGAGCAACCGTGGAGTGCGGACCAAAGTACACTATGGACAAACAAACAGGCTGTTCTAATATTTTTTTTACTTTTATATAAAAGATTTATTTAATTTTTTTTTCTTCTTCTTATTTCTAGCTTTTCTTTTGAGTTTTTCTTTTAAAACAAGTTTTTTATTTTTTGTTTTCATTTTTATTTTTCTTCTTACGTGTATATATAGTGAATTATACATTTTTTTTTTTTCTAATAAAGAGTGATACTTTTTTTTTCATTAATTTTTATATAATTTCAATATCTTTCTCTTTTTATTTTTGTTTGTTTTTCTTAGAACATGAACGGCAATAGTAGGGGGCAGGTGGGAATCCCACCTGATATAGAAATGGGTGTTCAAACAATGGAAATAAGAAATGAACACGTAAGTGATACTGGGGAAAATAATAGTGTAGCATCTGTACCAATGGAATACAGAAGTAATGATTTGGGTACGTTTTATGTAATTGTGGAGAGTTTGAATAAAGATAAGAAGGGCATATCCAGGATCCACCCCATGTCAATTGGTAAGCTCTTATATGTGAATGTTCCTGAAATTTCAAATAATATTGAAAGAATTAAAAAGTTGGTCATAAATAGATTAAGGATTGAATTGATAATGGTATGTCAGCGAATAAATTGATCAAATCTAAGTTTATTAGAGAAAAAGGGTTTAATATTTACGTACCTAAATATTTGTTACAAAGAAGAGCTGTTATTAGAGGGGTTGATACTGAAATATCAGAGGAGGAGATTAAAGAGGTTATTAGGGGTCCACCTGGGCAAATGTATGATTTGGTTGATATAAGAAGGCTAAAACGGAAAACTATAGATAAAGAAACACAAGAGTTAAAGTACTTACCTACACAATCGGTTCTAATCGCAATAAGGGGTCAGCAGATACCAAATTACATTTATATTCATTATGTAAGATGTGAGGTTCAAGCTTACATTTAGAGGTAATTCAATGCAAAAAGTGCAGAGATTTGATCACTTTTTAGACCAATGTAAGGGCAATTTAAGGTGTGAGAAGTGTGGGGAAAATCATGATGTTAAAGAATGTATAAAGGCCGAAAGTAAATGTGTCAATTGTGGAAGTGTTGGCCATTTAGCCACCAACCACGATCTTTGCGCTCGATATAAAAAAGAAAAAACAATTAAGCAAATAATGGGCGAAAGTAATTATCCTTATAGGGAAGCGAGAAATTTTTTAGAAAATACGAATTCATTTTCTGCTCTTGCAGAGAAAGAGGCACCCGTTTAAGATAGTCTAAAAGAATTTCCCTTACCAAATAAAACCTCAATACCAAACAGAAAGTACACCTCAACAATAACTTTTAGAAGGCCTACCAAAAGGCCTAGAGAAATCTCCCCTCCAAATTATGATCAGAAAAAAATAAATGATGCACTTTTTGTACAAGGTATCACAAAAAATATACCAGGGGACTAGTTCCTACTAATCCTCATAGGGTAACGGAAATAGAAAAGACAATGGTTCCTTTCCAAGCGAATAATAATTTAGATATCATGCTTGAAGCGGTATACTCTATATTAAAGAGTGTTAATATTAATGAAGTAAAAGATATGGCAGAAGACAAATTAAAAAATATTATCAGGGAAAGAATTGATAGCTTGAATGAAGCTATGTAAATAAAGTAATTAAAAAAGTAATATTAAAAGAGTAAATAATTAGTATCTAGAATACTAATTAAATTTTTGTATATAATGTATTTACTTCTTACTTATTTCATTCATATGTATAGTGTATATTTGGTATATATATGTATTTATGTATATGTGTATATACGTACAAAAAAAATTGTATTATTTAATTTGTATATAGATATGAAAGAAATCGAACGAGTATGTGTAAATATAATTTTGTATATATGTTTCAAATTTGTAAATATTTATTAATCTTTCATGTATTATTTATTTCAAGTGTACAGTGTATATATGTATATAAATGTATTTATTTATTTAATTATTATTTACATATGAAAAACCAAAAATAAAAAATAAAAATGGAAAATTTTAAAATATTACAATGGAATGCGAGATCGGCCGTAGCTGATAAGGGAAGCCTGGAAATCTGTCTACAAAATGAACAGATTAGTTTAGCTTTAATTAGTGAAACATGGTTAAAGCCAAATTCAATAATTAAATTCGCAGGGTTTAATATATAAGAAATGATAGATCGGATGGAAAGGCAGGGACGGCAATCTTAATTAAAAATAATATAGCTTATAAAGAAATAAAAAATATTTATAATATCCCAGGTCTGATGACAGTTGGTATTTCTATATGTACAAAAACCAACAATAGAGAAATAGCAATTGTATCTGTTTACAATAGTCCAAATAACAACATCTCGTACAATGAATGGGAAAAATTTATTAAAAGTTTACCCGCACCCCTTTTATTGGCAGGTGACTTTAATGTACATATTTTGGAAGCAGCTTCACAGAGTCCAAGGGTCGCTTCTTACTAGACGCGATTCAGAATAATAATCTTGTTTATTTAAATGATGGCTCCTACCTTAGTCAAAAATATTAATCATAGAAATAATTCGGCCATAGATATAACAATTTGTTCCCCACAATTGGCACCGTATTTTCTTGGACTCTGTTAGATGACAGTATGGGCTCCAATCCTATTATTATCGAATAAACAGATAAATTAGTAAATTTGTAAGTATACAGAATTTCAGAACATGGAATCTAAAAAAAGCTAATTGGGATATTTTTCAAAAATGTATGTCTGAGGAAATTGACTCCTCTTATAATTACGATGATTTTATATTTGCCCTGAATATAGCTAATGAAAAATCGATTCTAAAACTGAAAACTTTCAATACCAAAAATAATACGACATGGTGAAATGAAGAATGTAAACAAGCTATAGAAAAAAGAAAGCTCGCATTCAGAAATTATATAAATCACCCGACATATGTTAATTTTGTGCTTTATAGTAAAGAAACTGCAAAAACAAAATTTATTATAAAAAATAGAAAAAGAGCATATTGGAGGGAATTTTGTCAAAATTTAAATAAGAGTACACCCATAAATTTTATATGGAAAAAAATAAAATCAATTACGAACTCTCCGAACAGGTACACACCTGTATTTCCGGGCGAGTGGGTTGATGATTTTCTAAATAAATTAGCACCACCTTTCGTCCAAAACAATATAGAATTTATTAACACTAATCAATAAGTAAGTAAAGAATCCTCCCATATGTTACTGAACCTTTTAAACTGAATGAACTAAATAGAGCCATTAAACAAAATTCTAATACAGCCCCAGGTCTGGATCAAATTCATTATCCTATGTTAAAAAATCTGCCATTGCCCGCAAAATCACATCTCTTGAAACTTTATAATATTATGTGGATGAAAGGTGAATTTCCTTATGGATGGAAAAATTATTTAATAAGCCCAATATTAAAACCCAATAAAAATAAAGAGGAGAGTGATTCTTATCGGCCTATTGCTCTTTCGTCCTGCGTCATGAAGACGCTTGAACGAATGATAAAGAATAGATTGGAGTGATGGCTAGAGTCAAATGAGAAAATACCTGATAGTCAGTATGGATTTAGAAAACGCATATCTGTCTACGACTGCCATATTCAACTGACAACTGATATTAATTTAGGATATGCAAGTAATAAGATAACTTTAGCATTATTCTTAGATTTTTCATCTGCATACGATAATGTACAACTGCCGATTCTGGCTCATAAAATGAGGGTTCAGAACTTCCCTGATAATTTTATTAGAAACATCATCCGACCTATAACAAATAGAAATATTTATATAAAATTAAATGATAAACTAGTAGGGCCTCAAACTTCACAAATTGGATTACCGCAAGGTAGCATTATAAGCCCGATTCTATATGCAACATATGTTTACAATGTTAGAATCTATTTAGGTCGGATGTTAAAATACTCCAATATGCTGATGACGTTTGTATATATGTCACTAAAAGTACAATTAACGAATGCAAAGAAGCGCTTGGAGAGGTACAAGAAAACTTAAATCAATGGATATTGGATAATGGATTGACAATTTCTAATTCAAAATCTGTGCTGTGCCCATTCACTAAAAGAAGAAGGTTGAATCTTCCTACAGAAGTTTATTTAAATATTAGAAAATTCCTATATGAAACTACTGCTAAATTTCTAGTTATCATTATGGATACCTATAAAAATATAGAAGTAAAAATTGAGAAATATTTTAATGTATTAAGAATCATATCCAATAAAAAATGGGGAGCAGATCCAGAAATTTCACTTGTATTTTATAGATCGACAATAAGATCAATTTTAGATTTTGGGTGTTTTCTATATGGGCAGGCTAAGAAAACTACGATACGCACTCTAGAAGTTCTGCAAAATAAATGTTTAAGGGTTTGTTAGGTTGCTTAAATAGCACACCAATAGGTGTTCTATACGCGGAGGCATGTGAATTACCCTTAAAGTATAGAATACAAATAATGTCCGACAGGTATATATTAAAAATAATGAGTACAAATAATAAAATAAGTAGGAAAATATGTTATTTGAATGAAAAAGTTTTAACTAATACGTACATTTTTGGAAAAAAACGAATGCCCCAATATACACCGAAAGTTTTATACATAATTCTGAATTTATAGATATGATAGAAACTAGTAATAAATTGCCTATTTACGCAATGAATTATGAGTGCCTATTAAATGAAGTTAAAGTAAGTGTATCTGCTGACCTTGGAAATCAAGAAAATCAGTATTTGAGGACTTTATGGAACAAATTGGCCACAAACATACCATATTTATACTGATGGCTCTAAATTAGAGAATAAAGTAGGAAGTGCTATATATGACCCGCAAAGAAAATTTTGCGAATTAGCAAGTTTAAATAGATATGCTTCTGTCTACACAGCAGAACTGGTAGCTATCATTAAGGCATTGAAATATATAAATACATTATCTCACAATAAATTTACAATATTAAGTGTTAGTAAGAATGCGTTAAATAAATTATCTAATATTGGAAAGTCCTCGAATCTGAACCACCTATTTAAAGAGATATTAGAATTATTATCAATACTAACGGAAAGGAACGTAGGGGTGAATTTTGTGTGGATAAGGGTCATTGTGGAATTAAAAATAACGAAATATAGAGAGTATTGCAAAAGAGGCTGCTATGTATAGAATCTATAAATATAAAATTACCTATTTCAGATTTCAAAAATTGTATTACAAGAAACATTATTAAAAAATGGCAAGATGAATATGATAATGGAGTAAAAGGGAAGTTTTATAAAAGAATGGTAAAGTCCTTACCTAAAAAGCCATGGTTTAAAGGGTGCGGGGTAAATAAATATAAAGTAATGACAGTAAGCCGTCTAAGATCGAACCATGCCGTTTGTGGAGCTTATTTGCATAAAATAAATATAAGAGCATCACCAAATTGTAGTGTATGTAATGTGGAGGAAAATTTTGAACATATAGTGATGATATGTCCTTTGTATAAAGCAGAAAGAGATAGAATGTTTACGGAATTATATAAATATTTAGACGCTCCTTTCCGTTATGAGGATATTATATTCTCTAACAATATCTTTGTGATAGATGCTTTGATTGAACTGACTAAGAAGTATGAATGTGAATGAATGTATTTATTGGCTTGATCGTGGTATGAATGCTTTAGGATAAGTTTTATGGGGGTGGTGGAATATCGAGTACCCATCCCCTTTTATGTAAATAAATATGTACATAATTTCAATTTTTAATTTAACTTTTCTCTTTTTCTCTTTTAATTTAAATTTACTTTTTATTTATTTAATATTATTTTTTTTTTATTTTTTCTCTTCTTGTAAATATTTGTAAATATTATGAATTGTAAATAGTTAATTCTGTAAATACTTTTTAACTTTAGGCTAGGTACGAAGGGGTGCGAGGGAATATCGAGTACTCCACTCCACCGTGTGAAAGTTGGTATGAATGTAGGTTGTAGCTGTTTCTGGTTAGGTATAGATTTTAGGAAGTTTGTATTTATTGGAATGTTTGTATTTATTAGCGAGAATGTGATGATAGGTTAGAGTATGCTTGCATGATGCTTGTATGAGCTTAGTCAGTTTAATTATACATTTACTTGGCTGAATGGTGAGTATCCTATGCCAAAAAAAAAAAAAAATCCATGTGGCAATGTACCATCACCAAGTGTATTTAGAAATATTAAAAGTGGACATAAATTAAGTCATGAATCAATAGACAAATCCAAATCGACGATGGGTTAAAATTAAGGTAAATCAGCAGAAGGTTATGGCCCATTTTAGCTTAGATCCATCCAGCATCGCCGAGTCAATCACCTATTTGACATTTATATGATATATTTGGAAATGTCAGATCCTATGTTCATGGGGATTAAGGATGTTCCTTCACCATCTTCCTTTCTCAAGAACCTATATGTACGGAATTCTTTATAAGTAGAGAATACTTCCATCCCTACAGTTGCATCAAATAGGATCATTATATGGTGAATAGTATGTAAGATATATGTGGAAATCTCGGTTAATGTGGCATTCAGAATAATCAGTTCCTGTTTATGGCCCGAAGTTGTGGTATTAGTCGTCAGTTTTCGTACAGTGAAACTCTATTGGGAGGAATTTAGAAAATCATGATGTACAATGAGCAGCTTCATAAAATTTATGGTTCTTAGGGCTTGACATAAGGCGGTTGTGCAGTGAGGAAGTCTCATATATAAGATACATATTCCTATCAATTTTGCCTATATTGTCTATATTGCTAATATTTTATTTCATTTTTAGACGGCAAATATCATGTACTACCGAGCGGAGAACTGTTGATTCACAGTGTCCAGGAAAGTGATGAACGTCCAAGATATCGATGTCGAACAAGACATAGACTTACTAAACATTTAGAATCAAGTTCGTCTGCAAGTATCTCTTTATTAGGTAACCATACTTTATAGATATTCAAAGCGTAATTTATTTTGACCTAACCTAAACTAAATCCTTTTTTATTCACAGAAGCCAATTCCTCCATCATTCACACTCTTACAACCATCAATGTTGCCGGTGTTATGGAAAATAGAGATAATAATTATTTCATTTTGGTTCATTTACCTTTTGTTGCTATAACAGATAGTTTAACGGAAGTTCAGTAGACTTTCCTTTCTTTAATTTTTATTGTAACACCTTTTTGCTATCTCAAATGTGTGTACTTAATTCGTTTTTTTTATGGCAGATAGCCGAGGACATTCGCCGCCTGCCATACTAGAACACCTTACCTCAGTAACTGTACATCAGGATGAAGGAGCGGTCCTGGTGTGTGTGGCCCATGGCTGTCCTGCGCCGGACTATAGGTCACAACTACTTTTTACTTATTACTATAATTGGATTTCAATGTCTGTTAAATATCAGTTATAATTATTATACTGGCACAAGAAGGCTTTTGGACAATCGATGTTGTAGAACAGCAAGAGAATAACTCGGTTCATTCCAATTAATATGACTTGACTATAATCTTCAGAATTGATTCGTGGCGAGGAAAGTTTATGCATTGTTAAGGATAATTTATTGTTTCGCATACTTCTACTGTATAAACTCTGTCATTCAGTCTTATACTGCTACCAAGACTGTTCTTCACAATCAATAACAAGCAGATTTTTAGTTAGTTATTCGCAAGTGGAAATCTTTTCAACAGGAAGTTTATGCAGCTAATATGTCTTAAATGGTTTGCGTTCGGGTTCGCGTGAACTTAGTATTCTGGATATAGTTTGTCAGCTATAATGACTTTTTTCCAATAAACAATATTCCATTCTGTAAGGGAATGAAAGGGTATGAAACTGGCCAGAGTATTATTTTTGTTGAAGCTACATAAGGAAGAAATACGATAAGTTACACACAATGTGTTAAGTAACCAAAGATATTAATCTAAATATATTTCAGATGGTTCCAAGTGGCGGGTGGATATGAACCGGTAGCCTTAATGGCAGGACCAAGAACTAGAGTATTGGGACCAGTGTTGGCTGTAGAAGCGGTCACGGAAGAGGATGCTGGAGTGTACAGATGTATTGCTACAAATCCAGCTGGAGAAGCTACCGCGGAAATCCGTTTAAACGTACTGACCCAGTTAATTGTAGAGATAACACCACACGTGTCAACAGTCAAAATGGGTGCAACTGCGGAATTCAGATGTGCTGTAGCGCATGGTTCTGGTGCCCATCTCATCACCTGGTGTGTAGTAGATTACATAATTTCATTCTTGTACATGTTCAAACAGTAAAAGAAGACAAAAAGATTTATTAGTTTATGTTAGTTGCTTCTATTATAACGAATAATTTAATTTTCAACATTTTGTAGTATTAGTGAGGAGTTGATGATTCTCATTATGGACTGATGACAACTTCTTCGTATTTATGGAAATTTATCAATTTTGTAAATTCATTCATTGATCGGGATGTTTCCTTTTAAAGAAGTCCCAAATAGCTGGTATTAACATTTCGCTCTTGTTAACTTTATTGGGAAAATACTGTAACGTTTTTCTCAAACTAGCTACTGCAACTAGTTGCTAAGTGGGTTCGTATAGATACAACACAATAAACTTCTGACAACACTAATTTATTGTTGAACACAATAAATTACAAATAAAGCACTTAAATACACTGTTTAAACCAACAAAAGTTCTCTTAGTTGACTTTTTATTCACTTTTCACAAACGCGCACTCCGTTTGTAACAAGACTAACTCACTCGAGCTGTTGTTCGCCTATTTATACCCCTGGAGAAGGATCTGGAAAGTTCTAAAACATTCTAGGTACGGTAGAAGTGGGAGACCGCTATGGAACATTCTAGAAAAACCTAGAGCGCCCCGCTAGCGCTTCCCAGCGGCCATAAAGAGAACTTGAGGTGCCTGCTTTTTCTCCTAGATGGCACTAGTGGCTGTGTTACACTGCTCCCCTCTCAGACCTGTTCATCCCGAACAGAAACATCGCTGGTGATGTGAAAGACGACTATTGAGATCTCCCGCCTCTTGATTATTGCTATTCGTTCCATTAGCCTCCACTTGAGTCAGCTGATGTTGTGTTAGCTAACAACTGGCTAGAAGGAGTAAATGATCTAGCCTCAAATGATAAAGTCCTCCTTGGACTTCTACATCGTGAGGAAGATAATATCGCCATGATTCTACGCCTTCTTGAGTCACTGTCACTGGTGCCGAGTCTTGACAAAGCATTTTACTAAGATCGGGAACCAACTTGTGCACCTTCCAGATTTGGCAGCTTTTCATTTGCAAGCAGTGCCTTGGCGATGGCTGCAAAAGCTTCTTGCCTTGCCAGAATCTTCTCCGGGTTCTTCTTTGAGGGTTACTTTCACTCTATTAACTGCTAGCGGAGATTGAGCACCTGCACGTCTTTGATGTGAATTATACACGTTGTGTAATTCTTTTGATGTCGGATATAGAAGTTGAGTCCCATCTCTTTCCACCTTCGATAGAGTAAGATCTCTATTTTGTTGTTGATTTCTAATTCGTTCCGAATTTTGCTTCTTTTACTGGAAATCCTCCAAACTCGCTGACTACTAAACCTGGTTCTAATCCGATATCCTCCATGAATACTCTTCCAAATAAGTCTAATGCCATTCTCCATCGGACCAGTAACACATCAGCACTAACCCAACCGCCAATTCTTGGAAGATGTTGTTGAGTTGTGATATCGAAACTATTTTCAACATGAGAGTAGTAGGCAGATTTGGTTCAACGGATGCCGTAACTGGTGATGGTGGGTCTTCTTCGGTAGCATTAGAACGTATATCTCGTACAACTGATGTTCGCTGATGTTCACTGGCTGTTTAGGTATACCAAACAACTGATCTCTAGTTGCATTCGGCTGCAACAAATGAGGTTGATCAGCTAATGGTAATGCTCGCGTCATTGGCATCTCGAATGGATCTGGTGGACTGCGGCCGAGCCATAATGTTGAATCTGATCCCTGGAAAAATGGATGCCGCCTACCCTTTCCTGCTGTCCCGAGTGGTTCTACTTCTACTGGTTCTGTCTCCGTAGCGACTGGTGTTGGTGGCATATCGTCTTCGGGTTCATCGTTCACATTTTCATCTGGCTGAGTCCATGTTGGAGGTAGTAGAGCTTCCTCAAGTACAGGATTCTGACCAGTACCAGCCCTCAACAGGTAGATCAGACCATCAAACACGTATGCTATATGTCTGAGAGAAGATACATCCAGTACTGGTAATGAATCAGCATGTTCGGATCGTGACATCTCATCAATGACAAGCAGTACGTCAGCAACTTCCTTCGGGCAGCCTGGCCTTCATTGCGACCATCAAGATCCCCAGATGGTCCTGAAGAGTCAGAATTAGTGGTAAAACCAACAATCCTAGTTAAAAGGGTCGAAGAACTACCTCCAAGACGATGCGGAGACTGTGTAGCAGATCTTGATGTACTTCCAGAAGTAATATCACCATTCGAAGGACCACCAATTCCGCTATTACTACCGCTACCTCCGTTACCACTGTTCGAGATTAAGGAACCTGAACCATGGTATAGAGGATGATGAGGACGTGCAGGATCTGAAGCTGTAGTAAGAGAAGCTCCAAAGCGTAATTGCGATTCGGTTGAATCCGTTACTGTCAAAAGCCAATCCCACGTTGCTTTTAACTGTTTTTCTTCATGGTCTGTATAATTGGCAGAGGTTGTTGTTGTTGTGGTGCACTAACATTATTTAAACTGCCTAAAGAACTGCAATTTGTCGAAGTACAATAGCAAAACTTCTAGCCAAACAAGTAGCTGTTGTAGTCATGGTGACTCCTTCATGATTACTACTGCTTGCCGAAGATGTGTTAGTTGGACGCCTCAATGAAGATGGATCAATGAATACCAATGAATTGCCAGAAGCTACTCGGAAACCACCTGAAGATCTTGAACCGGTGTCTCTACTTCTAATAGCCCATTGCATTGACTGCGGAGCAAGATTACTCCTTTGGCCCTGACCACTTTGTCCCGAGCATCGAACTGTTCATCTCCAAGTATCATTTCTTCGTGATCCAATCCTTCACTTTCTCCATCAGTTTTCCTGCTAACTTGAACTTCCACTTTCATCTTATCCGACCACAATAGTAGGCGGGGTATTAGATGGAACATACTGTACAGTTTCTTGGTTTCCCGATCACTGTCGCTTTCAGTTTCCACAAGTAAATTTTCACTTTCAATTTCCGCATCTTCACGTTCAGCTTCTCTCACAGGTCCTTCTCTTTCAATTTCTCTTTCGCCCTTACCCTCACTACCTTCCTCATCATTCGCTAGTGTCAATAAACTTTCTACCATTTCTTCTGGAGTCTTATTTATTGCCCTTCTTATTTCTTCTCTCTATTCATGCTGGCCCCTTTTCATTTCGTCCCAGCCTCTTTTCATTTCCTCTCGCATTTCATTCAAAAATATCATCAGTTCCTCCATTTTCCGCGTTGACTTCTGGTACTTATGGGCATACAACAAAACTGATATAAGCTGTTACCTGTTTAGAGGTTTTATCCCACTTCTGACACCAAATGTAACGTTTGTCTCTAAGTAGGTACTGCAACTAGTTGCTAAGCGGGTTCGTTTAGGTACAACACATTAAACTTCTGACAACACCAATTTATTGTTGAACACAATAAATTACAAATAAAGCACTTAAATACACTGTTTAAACCAACAAAAGTTCTCTTAGTTCACTTTTATTCACTATTCACAAACGCGCACTCTGTTTGTAACAAGACTGACTCACTCGAGCTATTCTTCGCCTATTTATACCTCTGGAGAAGGGTCTGGAAGATTCTAGAACATTCTAGGCGCAGTAGAACATGGGAGACCGCTATGGAACATTCTAAAAAAACCTAGAACGCCCCGCTAGCGGTTCCCAGCGGCCACGAGGAGAACTTGAGGTGCCTGCTTTTTCTCCTAGATGGCACTAGTGGCTGCGTTACAATACTTTAATCAAATCCATTGTTCAAAGAAAAGAGTTCTGAATTATTTAACATAAAGCATGTAGAGAGTGTGGAAGATTTGTTTTAACGAGTGGCAACCTTTATTTAAGTTTGTTTAAAAAAACAAAGAATTTACAAATAACAAATATTAAACTAATATAATTAACAACGTATATAAAAAGACATTCTAATTGAAAAAATAACAGTATAGTCTACGATGTTAACTATTCTAACAATGATTGTAAATTGGTGGTACGTGTATCACCCAAACGAGTACTTTTCACAGTTAGCTTTGTTAATAAAACATAGAAAAATAAATAAATAAATATAAGGCAGTGAAGAGACAAATAGAGAAACGTTTGTACTTGGACTATCGTGCTGCTAAGATAACCTTATTGGGCCGAAAAGTTCTATTCCATGATTTAGTTTTCTAATTTTCATTAGCTGTCGTCTACGTTCTAATTAATAATAATAATAATAATAATATACTTTATTCAAAAATACAAAAAACAATCAAATATACAACTGTTAATAAAAGAAAAGTATATACGGCTTGGATAAGTATCCGTCAGCCGGAGGTTGATGCGATCAATTTTCAGCATCAAAAGTAAAAATACAAAAGGCAACTAAGAAAATTAATATAAAATAGAAGAAATTATTTTCTTTCTTGGTTTCGATGTAAATATAATTGAGTAGAACATGGAAAGAATGATATGATTATACAAGATTGAGAAGCAGAACGAGCTATGCACTAAACATTATAAAAATAAACAAACTGCAATAGTACTCTTTTTGTTACAATTAATCTGTCTAAAAATTGAACTCTTGAACCAATTCATATCTATAAAACCATGCAGAGCGTACGTATTTAATTAACCCCTTACAATTCAGTGAATTCAGAAGGCACCTAAGAGACTGTAGCGAAAGAGTCCTCACACCTAAGTAGAGCAAGCGAAACTCCGCTAATATAGGACATTCTGCAAGAAAGTGCACTATATCCTCTTTGGCTCTACGATTACACAGTGAACAGAGTTCTATCTCTCGCTCAGCCCAGGGTGTAAAATTCAAAAATAATAATTCCCCTCTCATTTTAAATAACCATCGCAAATCGTTCAGCGACAAGTGCTTAGAAGGACAGTCCGCATCAAATGAAAAAATCCTTACACTCAGGTCTAATTTCTTATAGAATAGAAATCGTGAAGATTGTCCTGCACGCATCACAGACTCATCTACAGACGCCAGTCTGATTTTATCTAATAGAACCGACAATTGACGTTCAAGTAACATTACATTATTCGCAGAGAATTCCAATTCGCAATTATATTTCTGCGCCAAAACAACCCATTTCTCAAACCAGAAAGTTCTGCGCCTGATGACTTCCAACGCCAGTATCCTGGGAAGCCGGTGTGCAGGAAACTCCAGTACCTTCAGACAATATCTGAAGTGTAGACTTAAAGTGAACACTTCAAGCAAATCAACACCCGTTTCGAGATATAGCATGTAGTTAGGGGTAATCGATGGAAGAGAAAAGAGCTTCTTGATAAAAAATCTCAACAACTTTTCCAGGGCCTCATACCGCTGGAATCCCCAAATCTGTGCCGCGTAGCAGGCAATTGCTCTGCATACCGAATTAAATATCTGATATTTATGAGAGAGAGGTACCATTTTAGTTGAAATAACTCCCATCCATACAGAGTTTAGGGCCAGCTTGGCTGCAGAAACCTTCTCCTTAATGTGGGTGTCAAAGCTGAGGCGAGGCGTCATAGTAACTCCCAAATATTTGTAATTATTAACGACCTCAATTTCTTGGTCACCATATCGCCATTTCTCTTTTCCCGACAATCTACCACCCTTCCTGAAAACTACGATTTGCGACTTTTTTAAATTAACTTCAAGACCCCAATGTTGACAATAACTTTCAAGAATGTTAATATTCCTTTGCAACTGCAAAGGATTCTCGTCCAGGATAACAATGTCATCAGCATACATTAAAATCTTAACAACAGTATCTGCCACACGTACTCCACCCTCCAGAAGCCCTGGCAAATCGTCCACAAAAACAGAAAAGAGTATTGGGCTCAAGAGACAACCTTGTCGCACACCACTGGCCACACTAAAAAACTCCGATATACCATTGCCGCCTCTTACCGCACAAAGAGTTTCCCTATACAAAGCTCTTAATATTGTTACAAATTTGGAGGAAACACCTAAATTCAGCAGTTTAAGAAACAATGCAGAACGATTGACCCGGTCAAATGCGGCCGAGAAATCTACAAAAAAACAATAAACTTTTTTAGCCCTTCTTAAAAACTTTACTTTAATAATATTGCACAAAACAAATAAATTATCAAGAGTTGAATATCCACGCCGGAATCCGGCCTGATATTCACTTAGCAGATTGTTTGCTGATATATAAGTTTCCAAACGCCTTAAAAGAATGCCCGTGAAAATTTTGGCCACCGCGTCCATGCACGAAATGCCTCTGTAATTTGTAGGAATAGAGGCTTTAATACCAAAGAGTTCACCTCCCATAGCTCTGCCAAACCTTGAAACCTTTTTCGCAGGGATAAAACAAATATTATACTCCTTAAACACCTTTTTACAATAACTAAAATTTACATCTGTTAAAAATGTTTCAAACAAAACAAAAACATCAAATGCCTTTATAAAATTTAAAAAATAAGGATCATTTAATTTAGCTTTCAAGCCTGCAACATTAAAAGAAATCACATTTAATTTTTTTACCAAAGAACACGCACTTGTCACAAAAGATTTTCGCCGGCTGACGATATTATCTCAGGATCTTATAGGTGGGGCTGATGTCTTCTTTTCGAATGCCGGTGCAGCCACGATAGTCGATCCTTCGCCACCAGACAGGATATTTAGCTTCTTGACAAAATAGTTACTCGGAAGAGAGTTAGAGTGCACACTAATTATAAAATTCGACAAATCAGAGCCAATAATTTCGTTAAGCTTTTCAATACCTGCACCATTATCAAATCTCAGACCATCATTAAGTGACCATCCGAATACATGAGAACCTACAAACAGCTTATCCACACTTACTGTGATCTTAATATTCAAATTCATTCGTAAAAGTTCCTTTCTAACTAATAATAACTTCATATTCTTTCTTCTAACATTTTCCGGAAGGTCATTAACGATCGTAAAACCAGTTCCTTTGAGAAGATTAGCAGAACGCAAAATTGTAAGTTTATCTTCATAGCGAACAAATGAAACCAGTAACGGTCTACTAGGTAGATCTCTTCTACCAAGTGAAGAAACTGATGAAAGGCCAGCGTTAATATCAGTTTTAAGTACCTCAGTACAAAAATCCATGACTAACTTTATCAAATTCGCATTGCCATCATACTTAATTCCTCTAAAAATTAAGTTACTTCTACGAGATTTTAATTCTAATCTTTCTATAGATTTTTCTGTCCTATCATAGATATCTTTGAGATGGACAATTTCGCTTCTAAGAAGCTGATTTTCCTCTTTTAGATTTTTAACATCATTAGAAATAGTATGTAAATCCTCTTTTGTCGCTAAATTAGAGAGTTTGACGTCAAATAAATCATTCATGTTTTGCATAATAGCCTTAGTTAAATCAGATTTTAATGCATTAAGATCATCCAAAGATATAGCAGAAGCCATATTCTTTCTCTTATTTTTACTTAAATGCAACTCTGGTGAACTTCTAACTCGTTTTGGGTTATTTTGTGAACCAGTTATTGAGGAATTATCTATTTTTGGAGGCATTCCATGAATAACAATAACTGGATTGCAATAACAATGATGAAAATAAATGAATGAAATTCAGAAAAAAGAATTGAAGAAATAAATAAGTAAATAAAATAAGAATAAACTGAAACAGTTGCAAAAATTGTAAGCTCTTTATAGAAAAATAAACAGTGATCAGCTGATGGTAACAGTGAAGAAGAAACATTAAAAAGAGACAGAGACAGTATGTGCACTCACTCAGTCAGATGACCAATCTTGTTTACTAGCAGGCGAGTAAGATGTTCCCCTCCCTCAAAGTCCAAAAGTTTAATATCGAAGTAGCTGTAGTATTCTTGTTAATTTTTAACAATAAATCGTTAATTGTGGAAAAACCACCCGATAAAAATCCTCGAAACTTCACACAATTAAAAAGTATGTATTGCAGCCCACTTCCGCAAAAAACAGAACCAAAAAGACTTCTAGAACCGTATTAAAAATGATAAAAATCACAGAGCAAAATTAACAGGTCTGTACTCTACGACAGCTACACATCAACTCCGTTCTAATTACTATTGGTTGATTGTTTAATTTGTTAAATATAACAAGACATCAATCTAATTCTGAGAAAACAGGTACAAAGATGGACGAGTGATGCCAGGAAGGAGTAATGGTGAACTGCTTGTTCTTAATGGAATCACGCGAGAAGATCAAGGCATGTACCAATGTGTGGCCAGGAGAGCTGAAGGTGATACTGCGCAAGCGTCAGCTGAATTACAACTTGGAGGTTAGAATTTTACCGTTATTATTTGTTAGAGAGACTGAAATTATTAATATACAGTGTATATAGCAGAAGAATAGAAAATTAATTTCCATATTTATCCAGAGTGGGCCGCATCTCCAGAAACAAGAGACCTTGCGGCGAAACACTTCTGATCAGAAGGTGTTTTAAAAATCTGGTGTGAAACATCATACAGCTTTCTCTTAGTGTAATTTACATAATTTATGGTTGACTTGTAAAACTAAATGTTTATTTTCTTCAATGTTGTCTCACTGGGGGAATCTAAACTTAATAAATCGATTTTTGGGGGGGAAGCGTGACCTTCAAGCTCCCCAGAACCATTCCGACAAAATATTCTACAAATAATTTAAAAACCAAAGTGATATTCTTTGTATGTGTAGTTAGTATACAAGTTTAGTGAAATCCGATGATTTCTTTATGGAGAAAAAACTGTTCAGTTTCTGCAAAGTAGGAATTTAACACACATTTAATTAATTGTTGAATACGTGGTAGGGTCCGCAATGCTGAATAAATCTACGATTTTATCCATCTTCATTATTTTGGTTCTGACCGCTTTCGCATTTTCATCCATCGTCAGAGTTACCTTACTCTGACGATGAATGTAAATTCGGAACTGTTCAGAACCAAAACAATGAAGCATGCTATAAAATCATAGACATTTAATTAATTATATTATATAGATGATAGAATCGTATAATAAAGTAAAATATCACTTTAGAGGAAACCATATCCCCACCCCTCTCCCAAAAACCATCTTAAATGAATTTTCTTGGAAAAATATTTCAAATAAAAGTTGTAGCACTTTGTAACTCTAGTTGATATTCCAAATTTAAAGAAAATCGTTGTAGTCGTTTTCGAGAAAATAGTAAAAAAATTAACAAATGCATTCAGTAAAGTGATACTTCCGGTTGACCGATTTAGACCAAAATCTTATTGTCGGGTTCAACTTAAACAAAATATCAAGTTTGAACTTTCTGCGATTTTCCGTTTTTGAGTCATAATAATCACACACACATTCAGGCAGCTACGCTCATACAGTTATATGTAATACATGCATTATATATAAAAGAGAAAATATGCATAAACGTATTGAATTTGTTTATGTATTGAAATTTATTGAAATATAAATGACGACCAAGAAGTGGCGGCTTTACTGAATGTTTTTTGTCAGTTTTTTGGTTTTCGCTATTTTCTTTAAACGATATATATTATCTACAACAGAAGTACCTATTACTTTTATTTGTAACATTTTACCGGGTAAATTGATTTTTAGGAATTCTCTATTTATCTTGGGAGATGAGTATTTTGAAGTATTAGAAATTTGTCATCTTATATACAAATTGCATCAACAGCAGTGTATGCTCCTGGTAGAAATATCTTATCTTAAGCCATATCTTCTTGCTGTCATATCTCGGCATGATCATCTTACAAATAAACTGAACTATCTCTGTCTATCTCGTGACATTTTTCCCAGTTTTTGTGGGAGGTCTGTTTAAGCAAAAATTTTAAATATCCGTATTAAAAACTGACTGTCATATTACAGACGCAGCGCCTGTTCTTCTCTATAGTTTTATTGAACAGACACTACAACCAGGACCGGCAGTGTCGCTCAAGTGCACTGCAGGAGGCAATCCAACACCTCACATAACTTGGCAACTAGATGGTTTCAGTCTCCCTCATAATACAAGGTTTTTTTTTTATTCTTTTTTTTTAATTTAGAACGCAATTTTGCTTTTAACTAATAAATTCGTGTAGTTGTTTTTTCTAATTTGTAAAAGATTGTGATGTTTCAGATTTCTGATAGGTCAACAAATTTCTATGCATGGAGATGTTATCAGCCATGTCAACATCACTCATGTTGTCGTTGAAGACGGCGGAGAGTACACTTGTACAGCTCAAAACAGAGCGGGAAAAGTTTCCCATTCTGCAAGACTTAACGTCTATGGTAGGAGTTTGAGGATTTTTAAAATAGCATATATAGAAAATAAAAAGGATTTCAACTTCCAATTATCTATTGTTTGACAAGTAATTGTCTCAAAAGAAAGGTATTACAAGCTCATTTATTACAGGTTTACCATATATCAGGCTCATTCCAAAAGTGACCGCTGTAGCAGGTGAAGAATTGCAGATCAAGTGCCCAGTAGCAGGTTATCCTATTGAAGAAATTAAATGGGAAAAAGGTTAATAGAAAGTATTTTATTGGGCAAAAAACTATTTAAAAAAATGTCTACTACTATTAAAACAACAAAAACCATATACACTCCTCTCCAATTGACCCTCACCTTATTTTTTTAATATAGAAATAAGAAATTTGTCAAAAACGTAATTCCAAAAAACGTTAAAAAAAAGTCTGATAAAATGCTATTTGATAGATAGAATAGAAGAATATTTAGAACAAATAATCCGGATGCTGGATGAGAATTCAAAATCAAAAAGTTAGAACCACCTCCCAACCACATATTCAAACGACTTGTTATTGTTTGATACTTTAATACTGTTATTAACTTTTTAATATTGTTGTTAATTTTTATTTATTCTAGGCTAAAGTTCACTGTTAAATGTAAATTGACAACCTTTTTTTATTTTATTTAAAAATATAAATATATTTCGGCAAATATATTCTACTCTATACTAAAGTAACGTCCGGACCACCTTATGCTCTACTATCTAGATTCATTGCTATGACGTTTTCCAATGATAATAAAAAAGAATGTCAAAAAATGTTACATTAAAAGATGCAAACAAGAAATTACGGTACAGTCTCTAGAGGACCACAGTTAGCTGCAAGCAACAACTGAATATGTTTTGATTTTAACTAAAAGTAAGTATTGAAAAGGCTTGGTGTTTGTGTAATTTCATGTTATCAATAAGTTCAAATTGATAATAATCGTAAGATATATTGACCTGTTTTTGTTATAAAAGAAATTTTATTTGAAAAAATAAGGTAGTACGCTAATTTTGAACAAAACTGTGAAAAACCAGGTAAAGAATTTTAGCCATAGTTGGGTTTCGTATGTAAATAAATAAAACTGCAGGTGGAAGAGAGCTGCCTGATGACTTGAGACAGAAAGTAATACCTAGTACAGGTGTTTTAATCATAAATCCTGTGCAAAAAGTAGCCGACGCAGGACTGTACACTTGTTGGGCGAGGAACAAGCAGGGTCAGACGGCACGTCGTAGTGGAGAGGTCACAGTCATAGGTGAGCACTTCTTGTTCTCTTCTGAATTCTTTACAATCTTTATCTCTTAACCCAATCCATTATCTTTTCCGGATTATCATCTAGACTCAGACTGTTAGAAATGTTACACTTAAATAAAAAATGAGCGGTCAGATAGATTAAAAAAAAACTTTATTTAGCCAAATCTCTTTGTGAGTTGTACCAAAATTTTTGAATCTTACTCGAAAATAATTATTATTGAATTTAATAAAGAAAATAAAGTCTTGAAAACAAATGAAACAATTAAAATTTTTGGGGTGTTTATTTATTTCTTTTTAACGAAAGTGCTTGAAAATTGAGAAAAATACTGTAACTTGAAGTATAACTTCCACAATAGGAAACAGTCCTTGAAAATAATGTGTCAAATTAGATAATTGACTGTTCCGCCCGCAAAAGGAAGTTGTAAGATTTGATCTTTTATTACACTTCTTGGTCAAACCTTTTTTTTTCTGTAGAACTCTACAGCGCTGTGAACCAAATGTTCTGATATAAGTGAGCGGTTGGCTATTCAGCCTATACCACCACCACTCCAATGGATCGATTGTGGAAGCCTTAAAAGTGATTCCTGCATGACACTGGAAGGCGTTAGTTTTTTTCTTGCGCGAGGAGGAACCTCAGCCAAACAAACCTTCACACTGATGCAATACGTACCTGTACACATTTTCCTTTCTTTCTGATAAAATCTTTCTATTAGAAAGCTGTCTCCTTGTCGTAAGTTACTTTAGCCTGAATTGGCCTACATTATTCTTTATATTTTGGTGGAGTAATTCTGGCTGGATCTGAGATTTCCATCCATCAGGCTGTCTTGTTGTCCACCTAATTACTATGTGCCAACACATTAGTTATTTTGAAATGTTGCAAAAGAAATTCGGTCCATGGGCCCTTATGAACTAAATACATCCAGAAATAATAGCGTTACGAAGACAATCACTCAATCTCTCCAGGTTGCGAACTTGCAATGACTTGTCAATCTATTCCAAATGCGTCCTCCAAACATTTTTATAGTCCGCCCTCCGAGTAATTATACTTAACATGGCCCTGATTTGGATGGCTTCCAACCTAATCTTACAAATTATTTTTCTGCAACTGAATCACAAAAGATTCGCCACCTATATCAACCACCAGATCAACCTATATAGTATTCCTGTTCTTGTTTGCTGTTAATTTCATTTTCTGCATGTCTCCAAATGTGACTCTTTTATTTATTAAATGATTTAATTATATTATGTTTTGTTAAATGTTTGTCATTTGTCCTTTTGCACAATATCTGATATAATATATAAACACAACTTTGCCAGCACATTTCCCTATATTATACAATAAAGACAAATGGCAACATATTAAAATATATTAAAATATTTTTGTTTCTTTTTTACCGAAATATATTTATTGTGTACTGGGCTGTAATATCAGGTGAGTCTTGTTACGGTTATCAAGTGTGTTGATACTTCATCAGTTGCACTCCAAAGAAAATTCATGCACTATGAATTTATATTTGCAAGTTTCAAATTCCAGTAAATACACTATTCACTTCCGGTATTACTAAAATAGTTACATTAATTTGGTCACACCAGAGTAAAATTAAATTATTTACGGGTGAAGTTTCTCTTTAAATTTTCACCTCAAAATTTGTAAAAACACGCAAGAAACTCAAGTTGGATATTCCGTTTAGGTATCTTCATCGCATCCAACACAAATGTTTCGGCTTAGGCTTCCGTGTGCGACTCTAAGAATTTTTTTCTCAGTTTTTCGTGATTTTGTTAAAAATGGTAAACATTGCATACCTAAAGTTTTACTTTCATTCATAAAGAAACATTGCTTAATAGATATTTGTTTGGTAATGCAACTGGTATATGGAGTATTTATGACTTCTTTCAATAATACGCAGAACAGGGTATTAATAGGGTAGTTGTCACAATACTAAATATAGAGAAATAAATTCAAGGCTATTAAAAACAAAAGTTAAAAATAAACAATTGGGATCTTGTGGATGGACAAAGAAGAACGATGTGGAGGGAAGAGTTAGCAGGCCGGTTACTGTGGTTGGGAGTGGCCGTGTGTCTGTTGTTTTTTCAGTGCCACCCAAGATAAGTCCATTTAGTACGGACCGAACGCTGCATTTGGGCGAGCGTGCATCACTCACGTGCTCCGTGACGAAAGGAGATCCCCCGCTGACCGTCAGCTGGCTAAAGGATGGTCGGCCACTCGACCCAAAGCACAGATTGGCAGTACAACAGGTGGACCAGTACAATAGCATACTGTTGATAGAAAGTCTCTCGCCAGAGCACAACGGCAATTATTCTTGTGTAGCCCGCAATCTAGCTGCCGAAGTCATCCATACACAACGGCTTGTCGTCAATGGTATTTCTTCCAAAGAACAAAAAAAAAATCTTTTTTTTTTTGTTCTTTTTAATTTTTAAATTTTTTTATTTTATTTTAATTTATTACTTTTTTCTCTCATTTATCCTTTCTCTTCTTTTTTTCTCTTCTTTTCCATTTTTCATTTTTCTCTTGGAATAAAGTGGTTGTCCTGTGGTATGTGTGGGTGGGTAGTTCCGCCGGTGATAGAGGGGTTCTCGTTTCCATCCGGCGGCCTGCCCCAAGGGACGAGAACCCGAGTGGTGTGCGGTGTATCGAGCGGTGATCCACCGTTGTCCATCGGCTGGTTGAAGGACGGCGCCCCTATACCTGGCCATCTACCTGTCAACATCACAGCTTTGGACAGCTACAGCAGCCTGCTCAGCATTGCTAGCCTAGATTCACAACACTCTGGAGAGTATACATGTGTGGCGTCCAATCCGGCAGCAGTCGCTAGGTATTCGTCCAAACTGCAGGTCAAAGGTAAACGAGTGACCCAAAAAAAAATAATTCCAAAATTTCCCAGAATAATGAAATCACCATTCTTTATTAATTCACAACCCTTGCCAGCGCCCTATGCCCTACACCCTTGCCTTAATTTAGTAATTATCTTCTTTTTATTTGTAACAGAAATCTTCCACCACCTCCTTACTTTTCTTTTTTTTAAATTTCCTTATCCACAGACCGTTTGTTGCTTTGGCACATTGGGAATGATGCGGATCGAATCTTCCTATTAAGGTTTGTTTTGAGGTAAAGTTTGCACTCTAATGTTATTTATTTCTGATTTGTATTTACCCTTGAGATTTTCATTTTGCTTCTGCATGCTACTTTAAATTTTATATGTTCATATTTTTTGATGTTTTTTTTTAAATATTCTTGTTTATATATTTATGAATTCAATAATTTCTTATTTTTACTTTTATACTATTTATTTTTACTTTATTTATATATAATATTATATATTTTCGTTTTTTATTTAATTTCTTTAAATTTTATCCATAATATTTAAATTACAGCTGGTAGTATTTTGACCACACAACACACGACTTGGCACCAGTAGAAAATGTTTAATATACCTATAATTTTTAATCATTGGTATTTTATTAACAAAGTACTTGATAAATGCTTTGCATCGTAATTCAAATAAGTTTTATTTAAAATAATAAAAATAAAAAGAAATGTATGTCTTTATTTTCGTTTATATTTTGTTTCTATTAAGCAAAAGTAGTTAATATCTGGAATACCTGCACATTTGAGACTCTTTATTTTTCTGTTTTGATTGCATATTTCCAAACGAGCAACTTTTTTTTTTGTTGGATATCCATCACATATTTTTGTTGAACAAATATAATTGTTTTTGCATAATATTACTTTTTTTAAATCCTGTTTGCTATCAATAAATATAGCGTAATTGGTTTTTCTATTTATTTAAAGCACAATGCACTTTATTAATTTATTAAATATTCTTTAATTCAAACCCTTGCTTAAAGCTTTCACTGCCGTATGCACTCAATTCTGTGTCACATGTACCCATTTTAAATACATAATTTTAAATAACTTTTTGAAAATACAATTTTCAAAACAAATATGTAATAAACGTAAAAAATTAAATTATTTTAACTTCTTAAACATTTTGACAAAATAAAACAGTTCATCCAACCGACACACACATATATGTGTACGTTTCGAAAACTTTTATATTATTTTTTCCTTTTTTTTATGTTAATTATTTATCACTAATTTGTGTATAACTTTATAGAATTGTATACTTTATGATTTCACCACAATTATTTTATTCTCTTAATATGTTTGTAGATTAGATGTTTTGTAAAGTGTATATTTTTCTATTTATTATTAATTGTATAAAAAGTGGCTCCTAACACAAACAAAGACATACAAATATGTACGTTGACGAATATTCGAAAATTTCAAATGTATGTAAAGTTCCTAGCTTATTTAGGTTACAGTGAATATTAGCAAAGCTGTGAAGGTTTACCATTAAGAGGGAAATTATTTATTTACTAAAGCAATTAGTGAATCTGTCATTTTAGTGTTAGTAAAATTTTATTAACGGTCATACAAGGAGATGAATAAAAGATAATTTGTTTCAAATCATATTCTAAAAAAAAATTCTACAACAGTTGCATGTGAACATTTTCCTCTAAAATTAAAAAAAAGTATTTTTAATCTCTAGAGTTAAAAAGTAACCACAGTGCTGCCATTTAACAATAAATAAAATTAAGGGGTTGACTGACAAAGTTTCTTGCTTTTTTATATTTCTTGTTTTGTAAAAGCTTTATTCATTAAGCAGGATCTACCTAATAAGGTCATTCTCAGTCGGTATTTACATTTCTTTTGTGTCAGCTTTTATTAAACACTTCATTCACTTATTCAGAAACTTCATTCAATTATTCAGATAAGATATTAAGATGAAGAAATCTGTTATAGCTTGTCAATTGTTGTATCTTCGTCGTATTTTCTATCAACAAAGCAAACTAGTGAAACGGTCAAATTGTATGGTGTCTTTTTGAGTTAAAAGATTGTTACCCTAGGAATATGTTTTTATGTTTGTGGATTATTTGTTTTCTTGTGTCACATACATCCAATTAAATACATAATTCGATAGCTTCTCGCTATGGCGTAACTAGCATTTCCGCAAAATCATACTTAGGCCCCCCCTAACAAAGAAAATATTACTATAATTATTCATAGGTTTAATTTTTATTCAATAAATGTAGTCTCACATTACATATTCATCCTTCTCCTATTTTTATTGGCGAAATCAGAAAATATCACTCATAGAAATGTTGCATTGACTCATTTTCAAGTTTTTCATTTTTTGGATATATGTACTTTCTAAGACTTGGTGATCACAAATAAACTATATTTTTTATGGGATTCAACAAAAAAACAATTTTTACCTTGAAGAAGGCAATAAATTTGCCGAAACGTCGGTGACAATTTGTTTTTGTTTTTTTTTATCACCTCAAACATCTATTTTACAATATCAAATATAGCGATCGAAAAGAATTTTTTTTATTACGAAAAATAGACCAACGCTAGTAACAATATAATTATATAACAATATAACTTCGGAATGTATCCAATTTTGTGATGGCTGCATAGGCTATATTCAATAATATTGAAGGCAATGATAACATAGGATTACTTGTATAAAGGAAGATAATGGCAAAATGGAAAGGTACAAAATTAAATTAAAAATCATTTATCAAAATGGCATCCACATAAGATAGACAATTAAATTAACCAAGCATTTGTTCAGAATGTCGAAAAACAGTTACCGAGGTTAAAATAAAGAGCTTGAAACAACATCATCTCCTGATTCAAAGTACACTAAGTGCAACTCTAACTCCATTTACTTGGACCAATTAGCAAATCGGAAGTTCTAAAACAAATATACAGAAGTGGTAAGAAGTCTTCATATGGTTTCGGTGGGATCCCGGGCGATATCCTTATCCATATTACCAGCTTCATTATCGATCCACTTATCGCTATTTTCCAGAATTCTTGGATAAAGGGTTCTTTACGGACAAAATAAAAATTAACAAGGTATTTCTTATTCACAAAAAAGGTGATAGATTAAATTGCAACAATTATAGGCCGGTATCATTACAGTCATCCTTTAATAAAGTGTTTGAATCCAAAATTTATAGCTGATTACTGGATTACTTCGCGAAGGAAAATCTTCTGCCATGGAATCAGTTTTTCAACTGTCATGAACAAGACTCACGATCTTACCAAGGCATTTGATTGCATTCAGCATGATCTTCTAGTTGAAAAATTGTGGAAATTTGGAATAAGAGGTGTGTGTTCTGACCTGATCAAGTCGTATTTATTGGGTCGTCGGCAAGTGGTATCTGTAACTGGTCATGATGCCGAAATCAACTACATTAAGGAATTCTTGTATTCGGCATTACCTTGTCCCTTTGGTGTTCCTCAAGGAACTTGTTCGGGACCTCTCTTATTTATATTGTATATTCATGATCCGCCCATGTTGAAGTCTGCGGGGACAATTAATTTTTTTGCATATGATTTAAACTCCAGTTTATGTGGTAAGAATATTCAGGCTGCAGCTCACGATGCAAACACTGGCTAATGCTACTAACTAATTCTATCTTCAATTGGGCATTGAATAATAATTTAAAAATTAACCTCGACAAGACCATCGCATTAAATTTTTCTATTTCTCCATAGGATAATACCTGTTCCCCCTTATCAAGATGGATAATTCCAGTATAAAATTTGTGAATCCCGCTTATTTTCTAGGATTACACATTTCGACTGACTTGTAAGTGCCTGTTAAGTTGATGGTTAAGTTGGCTTCAACCATTTATTTATTTTATAAATTGGCCAAATGCTTAGTTATAGAGGCCTTAAAAATGATTTACCACGGAAAATTTGAATCAAAAGTGTCTATGCCATAGAATTTTGGGGGAATTCGCCGGAAACATATAGAATTTTCAAGATTAAGAAGAAGATTATTCGTATCTTGGTCAAGGCTAAACGGAGGGAGAGTTATAAAGATCATTTTAAAAAGTTAAATATACTTACTCTTCCATCTTTATATATCTATAAATTAGCAGTGTTGGTGTTTAAAAATAAAGATGATTTTTTTTATTATTAAAAATATTAGCCCCTACGAAACAAGAAGGAAAGGTTTGTTCTTGGTTGATTTAAACAAAAATTGAAAGAGTATTTATTAAGTAAATTTATATTCTCACAATGAATTCTTAACAAATTATAAAAATACAAAACTATAATACTATAAAATTATTTCCACCATTTTCCTCTTTTCAGTTTTTATGGTATTAGATTGGCGGCTTATAATAAATATATAGTGTGTGTGTTTGCTAATATAATAATTGTTGACAGTTACTTTAATTTTTTGTACTTTTTTATTTATTGTGACGAGCCTTGTATGCATTTATATGTACAAATGATTTGAAGGCGATCAAATTATATATCTATAAACTAAAAGATTAATGTTTTTAATTATCAATTAAACAGTCTATTGTCTACGCACATCCGTATTATACAAATTTGTGAAAGAAACTAATATGATGAGTTTTATATTTCAATTTTTAAAATAAGTAATACATAACAGGGGGAAGGGACTAGCTAAATGGTTAACGTACTGGACTCCCACGCGGAGGACCCGGGTTCGAGTCCAGCTGTGCTTTCCCTTAGATTTTTTCTTCCCAGGAGCCTCTACAGCTCACTGAGCGGTGATGGACAGTGTTGTCTGTAACGAGAGAACACTGGCCGGAAGCCGACAAGTGCACTGAGAAGGCTCAGGGCGCCCGCCAATGACCTTAGATGTTGACGCGCCTTAAATTAAAATATACACACTCATAAATATACATAACACACACATAGGTGTCTTTTGGCCCCGACATATCCGGCAGCAGTAGCTATAATTCGTCCAAACTGAAGGTCCAAAGGTAAACGAGTGGCCTCCTCCCCCAAAAAATTTCCCAACTTTCCCAGAATAATGAAATCATCACTCTTTATTAATTCACAACCCTTGCCAGGGCACTATGCCCCCACATCCTTGTTTTAATTTAGTAATTATCATATTTTTATTTCTTAACACTAGTAATAATACCTCACGGCCATATTGGATAAACATTTTGCAAGTTATAAATATTATAATGTTTATAATCATTACAAATAAAAACATCACTGTGATACCTCAATAGCAGTAACAATAGTCGAGAACCAATCAGGATTAAGTTGTTTTTTACAAGTTTAATCAGATTTTTTTTTTTACCGAAAGATTTTTAAAAGCTAACAAGGGCTGAATGTAAAAACCAACTGAAGATGAAAACTTTGTTAGATCGTAACGTTCTGAGGAATGAATTAATACATAATTATACAGACAGAAGGAATGTTGCAAAGAATTGGATCAATTCAAGTAAATAAAGTGCCATTCATTGTTCTATTAAAGAAACGAGAGAGTTTTTAAACAGAGTAATTCTATTCTGAGATTCTCGTAAATCGGCCCTTGAACGTGAATGATAAACGCTCTAATACAGGTTCACTGATAGTTTTGATACCTTTACTGGTAATATAGAACATAGCAGTTTTCTATTTTCATTGTAACACAAAACCTAATTCATATAAACTTATAAACACGCATTTTTTACTGTTGCGGTGTGTAAAATTGAGCTGTGCATACTGAGGCCAATATTCGTGGACGAATATTCAGATTGTTGGAGCTGCCCAGTTAGTGGTGAATTGTGTGAACATTATAAATGTATACACATTCTATAACATTGTATATACACAAATTGTTTATATATATATATATATATATATATACACAAATTTATTCTAATCTATTTGTTTTATTTAAATTTATAACCATTAAATACATTATGTATGTAGCACATAATTATTTAATGGTCTTTTTCATTTTATTTATGTTTTCTCAATTTCACTTTTATAAAATATGTTTATTTATGCATTTCAAAATTTATTTATTTTACAATATTTTATTTTATAAGCTTTAAATTTATTATTCATTTTTCTTCTTTTTAAGTTTCTTTTTCATTTTAAAAATTCTCATTTTGTTTCCAAAATTTTGGCATATATTTTTCTAAATTTTCTTTTGCTAAAATATTTTTTTTCTTATTTATTTGATTATTTAAGAATCATTTTTACTTTCAAAGAAAAAAAAAATATATATATATACAGAAAAATAATGCATGTTTAGAGGAATTTATTTAAATATTTAAACAGTGCTATTGAAAATTAAGGACAGTAATGTTTTGTAACGTGCAGTGCCTCCTCGGTGGATAGTTGAACCAAGTGACGTGAGCGTGGAACGCAACAAGAATGTGTTCCTCCACTGTCAGGCACAGGGCGTTCCCACTCCAACTATCACCTGGAAGAAAGCTACCAGTAACTATTTATTTACACTTTTTCATTTGGTAATCTTTTTATTGTTACTTCCGTTTTTAATTTTCTTTTACAGCTACAACAGCAAATTTTAAAAATATTTTTAGGAATAAGAAAAATTTTTCTTATTAGAAATTGAATATTCTACTCCTGCATTTTGATTTTATTCATCTTCTTTAGGACTATAACAGAGCATACCACAGACAAACAAAGATTGTCTTAGAGATATCAGTTTGTTTTTTTTTACTACATCTCTTGAGGCAAGTATTTGAAACGGTTACATTGTATACTTAACAACAGTTGCAATATTCTTGCTTGTCCGTTAAATTTGTTTTTCTTGTTGTAATACGATTGCGATCGTGTAAAATTTTCTATATCAAGTTTAAACCGGATATACACATTTTGAGAGGTCTCCTGATTCTGAAAAAAATAGTTTTTAGAAATTGGCGTAGGAAAAAATAAAGAAAGTTCAAACTAATATTTAGTTATTCCTTGTCTAAATATTTAGGAACCTTGTCCAAATCGGATCAGTAGTAACAGTTTGTGGCACAGCATTCGAATTATTTCTTTCGACAGTTGATTGGAAGATTTTATATGCAGAATTATGAAAATTCTATATGTAAACACTTCTAAAAACTAAATGTTATTAAATAAAAATGATCAAATAGTCAAATATTTGAAGTAAATCGTCTACATGTTAAATCCTCACTGATAAATCGTATTTCAGGTAGTAAATCTGGAGATTATGAGGAAGTAAGAGACAGATTATATACTAAAGTATTCAATAATGGTTCGCTGTTATTGCAGAACGTCAAAGAAGATCGTGAAGGATTTTATTTATGCCAAGCGCATAACGGCATAGGAAATGGAATAGGCAAAGTGCTTCAACTTAAAGTTAACTGTAAGTATTCTTTTAGAAATGCTAGAAGTCTAAACATGCAACGCAGACTGAAAACTTATTCGTTGAAGAGGTGATTCTTTTGAATTTAGTAAGGGAGGGTTCTAAAAATACAAAAAAAAAACTTAAAAGGGTTTCAATTTTTGGGATAGACTCATAAGAATGATTGCTAGTTTAGAAACTAATTATTAATTTGGTTATTTTCCAGCATCGCCATATTTTTCTGATCCTTCAAGAACGGTGACAGTGAAGAAAGGAGACACTGCAGTGCTGACATGCCGGATACATGGTGATACGCCGATCAGTGTGCGGTGGTTCAGGCAAGGCAAGATACCTTTGACTCCGGCTACTAATTATAGGTACTTTAACTAATTTTGTGTTTATTATTTCTGGTTGTTTATAACCACCCGGTCTTGATTAATATCTGCTAATAAGAAAATTGACATCAAACCGACGATATATGTTTTTTTTATTAAGGGTAAACCTGAGACAAGAACTAACAGCAGAAGGAGTTGTCGTTGGAGAACTCCAGGTGGCAGGAACTGAAGCGATCGACAGTGGGGCATATTTCTGTAAAGCTAGCAACCTGTATGGCGAAGATCAACAGCTTGTCCACTTGACTGTACAAGGTTTGGTTCCCTTATCTTGACATATATCTTAGGATATATATATATATATATTAATATCAGATCTATTTTTCTTATTTTTTTGTTATTGTCTTAGAACCACCAGAAAAACCGTCCGAACTTAAAGCATTTGCAGTGACAAGTAGATCAGTAAATTTACAATGGGCGCATCAAACTGGAGATCCAACGGACGTTACCAAGTATATAGTACAGTATAAAGAAGCGGGAGGTCAGTGTATCAGAGTTGTATTGAGATTTACCGATTCTAGTTAGCAATTGTCTTGAGAGGGCTCCTTTTGCGGGAAAATTAAATTCAAGCAAAATAGGATCATAAAATGGAATTATAAAACCCAGATACTATTTTTTTTAATAGCTATATTTGTGGTCTGGTCTTTTAAAAGACAACAACAGAATTGATGTTCTACTTTCTACTTTTTTCTACCCAAGCTTCTAGCCTCTTCTCTAAACAGGATTTATAAAAATATTGTTGTTGACAGTATGCGCAATTAAACTAAGTAACCTAAGTAAACTAGATGTGTGATATCATTATTTTCTCAGTGGTAACATTAGTTGAAAAGTAATGTGAGCAACTTTTTTTTTTAACTAAAATTTTCACACCACAATTTTAAATGATTTGATATTTACAAAATTTTGGAATGTTAAAAAGTAATAAACACTAGGCCAAAGGAATTCAGGAAAATTGGCAGAAAACAGAACCATTTATTCCATGTACTTATTAAAATTTGATTTGAATTAGAATGTGCAAAACATTGGTTTTCAGATTAAGACCGTATCAGTGGTTTGTTAAAACCTTTTCGCTCATAATAGGTTTCTTCAGGATAGTGATGACTTGAATGCCAAAGCAACACAGGCAAGAAACAAGGTGAGTAGTACAAGCTAGAGAGGCACAGGGCTTACCTCTTCCGCCATCTTGCACGTAAATGGCTGTAGATAAGGGACTGGACCCAATTTTCCCTTCCATGCTTGTGATTGGCTGGCGAATGACGAGGTCTATGTCTTCCTTTGGCTACAGGGCAGTGGGAAGGGAGACTTCGACCTCGTCACCGCCAACTAGTCACATGAATAGAAGGGAAAATTAGTCCCCGCCCTCTATCTACAGCCATCAAGATGGCAGAGGAGGTAGATCCTGCTTCCCTCTCCAGCTTGTTAAACTCACCTTGTTTCTCGCCAGTAATAATAATTTTTTTCCCACGCCATTCGGGCGGTCCCTGAGCTTGCGCTCACACCCGGCCAGTGAAGCCATCGACCTCAGAAAGAGAAGGAAGAAAAATTCCTCTCCTCTCTCCCTCTACCAACTCAAGTAAGCAGCAAGGAAAACGCTATCCAAAGGAACATGATACAACTAAACATCCAAACAACAAAACAACAACAACAAACACAACACTAGCAAAAGAACCACAAAAATAAAATAAATAAAAACTGGCACTAGCCACACGCACACAACCACGCAATAAATACATCCATTCAAACCCTCGCATATACCCACACCGATAACGTATATCCTAACAAGGACCAGCCATTCCCCAAACTATGCAACAAGTGGAAAACTCAAAACTCCGAAAAAGAACAAAATAAAACAAATAAACAGTAATTGTTAGGTCGCGACACCTTTAAGAGATTAACTTGGCTCGCTATTTCTAAATTGTTACTTCATCGCCTGCATATTTCCCACGCCTTCCCACCTTTTACCTCTCTCTCTTGGTGGTGGGATTGGGGGGCCTTTTATCTCTCCTGGTTCCCGCCTTACGTTTATTTTCCCACACTCTTAAACCGTTCTTTTTCTATAAAAATTACTTCATTTGTCGTCTATATCTCGCCTGAGCCACAGTGTGTGTGCCGTTCTCACTTCTTCTATTAAGTTTGTACAGGTCACTTCTATATTTCGCGCCCGTGTATTCAGCATACACGCTAGTGTTCTCTTTCGTCTGTATCAATTATATACGTCCAGTTCGCGCCCGTGTATTTAGCATACACGCTAGTGTTTTCTTTCGCCTGTATCAATTATATACAGCTTGTTCGCGCCAGTGTATTGACGATATACACTTCTGCACTCGCCCGCGTATCGAGTATACTCTTCACTTCTACACCTGAATTCGCCAGCTGGTCCATCGACACTCATCACCACCTGAAGAACTTCTACTCCAGCTAGTCTGCATCAACCAACATAAACACTTTCTTCACTCTCTCTAACTCATCCGCATTCACACTACTCCCCACCTCTACACTAACAGCATTAACACATCATCACTTTCTTTACATACCTCTGCCCCTAATCGCCCGCTTCGCCTTAAACCACCTCACATCTATTACAAAGGTGAGTGCCATTTTCACTAATATTATTATTCTGTTTATTTTTATTGTTCGCCTTCTCGCCTTGTGGTGTCTGCCGCGCAGACAGTAATAATAATAATAATAGTAATTTATTGTTACAAATATACATAATGGCATAATAAACAAGGTACTCTATAGGCATGGATAACAATCTATCAGCCAGTGTTTCTTGCCAAGAAGCCTATTGCAATAAAGGCGAAACTTCGGTTTATAAACCATCGACACGGCCTCAACTCGAAAACCCAAGTATTCTACATTAAAAGGCGTGGAAGACTAAAAGATCAATTAGAATGTGCCTAGAAATTGATTCTAGATTAAAACAAGATACATGAAAATATTTTGTACAAATGGACCCAACCCAAAAATTGTATCTGATTAAGATTAGGTCGACTAGTAAAACTGTTAATACGTTCAATATTTCAAGTGTAATCTGTTGGTCTTTGTCGCCGGCATTAGGAGGATCTTGGAAGCAAGTAGAATTGAGCGGACAGGTACGAGGTGCACTAGTGGAAGGACTGAAGCCTGCAACCAGATATTTAATGCGAGTGGCTGCAGAAGGCCCAGCAGGTAGGTCCGGACCATCCTCAGAACTAAGAATAACCACGGAACCCCAAAAACCTGCCGGTCCTCCACTGAATCTTTCCATACGGCCGGTCAGTTCTACAAAACTGTTGGTCTCTTGGTCACCACCACTGGCCCATCTGCGTCATGGTGATATTCAAGGTTACTACGTAGGCTACAAGGAAATTAGGTAACATAAAGTTATTTTTCTACTTCAAGAAATTTTACTTTGAATAATCTAAATAATATAGCATTTTATGTGGACGATTAGTTTAATCATTCTTCTTAAATTACATTTATGGGTTCAGTTTTTTGTTTCCATCGTAGTCTAGAGAGCTGAATGTTTCAGTGCAGTCAATAGCAACTACAACATGACTGCAGTGACGGGCGATGGTGAAGACGGGACAGGAGAGCTGGTGTTGGCAAGCTTGGCCAAGTATACCAGGTACACTGTCGTAGTTCAGGCTTATAATCAAGTCGGCAGGGGGCCTTTGTCTGAACCAGTTTCAGCACAAACTTTAGAAGATGGTATATACTTTGTTTTGTTTTTTTTGTTAAAAATTCACTTTTACCTCTTAAATAAATAATATTTTTCTCTGCCCGTACACAGCTCCTGGTGCACCACCAGAAGCTCTGAGATGCGCGGCACTAAGCTCTCAGTCGGTGCAGATCTCCTGGCAGCCACCGCCTGCCCCGCATTGTAACGGCATCATTCAGGGTTACAAACTTATCTACGACACACAAAATCCAGGTAGATTGACAATAATTAATTTCTCGCCGTATAGAGCAATTCTGTTGTTCATTAAATTTCCAACACGAGCAATTCATTCCTACGTTTCCGCGGCCATTTTCATGAAAATCACCTGAGTTTCCGGGTTGAGCTCACGTTAGTGGTTTGCTAGAAACCAACGCTTCGCCCATATTGCAATGAGCAATTGTTACCCCATTGCCTCCATTAGCTTTCAAGGTGAAATGACCTGAAGAAGCTCACTGCAATATGAACGAAACGTCTTTTTCTAGCAAACCACTAACGTGATCTCAACCCGGAAACCCAGTTTCAAGAGCAATTCAGTTATTTGCATGTTTAATTTACAGAAATTGATGTTGGAATGGATGTGAGAAAAACGACAGCTCTAACGTTGATATTGACCGGACTGAGAAGATTTACTAATTATACAGTTCAAGTGTTAGCGTTCACGAGAATTGGCGATGGACCATTTTCCAAGATAACATATTGTCACACGGATGAAGATGGTAATTAAAAGTCATATACGAAACAAAGAAACAAATTTGTTCACTTTTTATTTCGTGGACAAAGTATTGCGATCGTGTCAAATTTTCCGAAATTGGAGTTTTAACTAGAATTGCGTTTTGAAGTCCCTCAGAGCATGGAAGTCATTTTTTTTAGATAATTAAGTCTGTCTGTGAACAATATAACTGAAAAACGGACAAAACGCAGTTCTAAGTGTTACCAGAGGATCGAACTATAAAGTTTTGATCAAAATCGGTCTATCGGCAAGTTGTTCCCAATTTCCTAGAATTCGCTACAATTTTTACTTGTAACGTTTTTCTGTGAAAATACATTTTTAGGAAAGTTCTAGAGGCGCTGTGACATCAATTTTCTTTATTTTATTTTATTGGTACCTTAAAGATGTTTTGCACAAATAAAGTCCTAGAAAATTTTACATTAGGGGTTTTGTGGGTGAGATACGGCTTTACTACACCTCCATAGCGGACATTTCAGTGTACTCTTTTGTTCCATTATTTGCCTGTAAATGAGGGGGAACTAAATATTCAGTGAAAATTCTAATGTTTAAACAAAATGTTTAATTAAATGTGTAAGAATTGATAAGGGTGTAACCAACAACAAAAAGCCTTTAGTTACTTATTTATTTTGTCGATAAAACTTAATTGAAGTTTCTCAAATACTTATTACAATAATAATACCCCATATTACAATAAAAATACTCCCCAATATACCCCTAGTTGTTTCATACGTCTATAAACTAGAGTTATCCATTTAAAGACTAAAATTTCCAGTAGGGCTTTAAACTGGTGGTTGAAAGTTCTTGTTTTTCCGGGCAGTAGGTTGCAGAAAATATGCTATACGCGCTTGAATGACTTGATAGTTTTAAGCACTCCGTTTAACTGGTCAGTTAGTTTAATTAATATTGCCCTGGATGTATAGGATGCTCAAAATTACGACTGCCTTAAAGCCAATAAAGCGCTCCAAAGCGACTAGCTTAGAAACTAAATTCAGAAATCATTGTCTTTGCCAGGATGTTGAAAGAGGTATACTATCAAAGTTCAATAGCCATTTCCGTAACATCAGTAATTTTATCTACAGAGAAGCTTATTTAGATAACCCTAATTTATGGAAAATACGATTGTCTAGTAATAAACCCTCCACTCTGTTTATTAAGGGAGCTAAACATAAATTTTATCCTGATAAAACCTGCTCCTTCTGTTTAAATTCACCCGATAATCTAACTCAGTTTTTATTAGAATGCTCTTTTTTCAATGGCTAGCCGTTTAAAAAATACCTAAAACAGTATTTGCCTGTAAGGAATAGTGTTCCTTAGAATAGTGTACGGAATCCTTTCCTTAGAAATAATTAAGGAACTTATACATTCCTTAGAAATGTGTAAGGAATAGTGTACTCTTTTAGATATAAAAGACCATACACAAATAAGTAATATATTTTATTATTGTATTTCTGCACTATATATCCGTAAAAAGAATCAACTTTATTAAATCTGTATCTCTGCATGTGTTTTCATAATCGCTAGCCTAACATATTATATTAGTTAATTATTATAATTGTGCATTTGTTTTGCAATAACTGCGCTTTACTTTAGTTCTCTATGAAATATAATTTCTTTTCTTTTAACAATTCATTTCTCCTCTTTTTTTTCTTATTTTATTGTATTTATAAACTGTAAAGTGCATCTCTTTTCTTTCTTTCTGTAGTAGCAGTATATTATATTTATATAAATAAAATACTTTGCATTGTATATAATATCTGTAGCATATTCATTTTTAAATCATGTATGCTAAAGTATTATTGTTAGTAGCTTTCATGTAGTTTCTATCTTTGCATTTTCTTCATGTATGCCATTTAATATTTTCTACAAACGAACTCTATTTCAATCAGGATTGCAACCTTCATGAAATAAAATATTATTATTAGATTCTTATTTATTTTTTTTTAATTTTGCAGATAATTAATATGCGTGAAGTCGACTTTATGTATTGTCCAAATAGTTGTAGTTTTAGACTTAAAAGAAGAAAATGTTATCTGTTGCTTAGTGAAAACCATGTGTTCGATTACATTTATTGAGATGCCAGGAACAGTTATTGAAGAAATAAAAAATATGCTAAAAGGTTGAATTGGACACATGTATATGGTTCAAGGGGGTTGGGGCTTGATGATTAAGTTACAATCCAGATAACTCAGTGTAAGTTGAACAGCTCTTGAAAATGTCATATATATTGCCGAAACGTTTTGATCTGGATTTCTTAACTCAGTCTTTTGGACATTCTATTATCTTTCTAATGTTGATGTCAATGACGTGAATAAATACAGAGGAATCTCTTGCTTGGGCAGCTTGTCTAAGATCTTTTCTGCTCTTCTGCTCATCCGTTTGTAACGATTGTCTTCTTCTGAGAATTGGTTCTACAAGGGCAGAAAAATAGAGTTATTAACCGTATTAAATATCTTGGTATTACTCTTACTGCTCGCCTCTCTTTTACTTCAAATATCTTAAAGTCTCTTCAGCAAAAACAGGTATCAACAGAATTTGGTCAAATTTTATTTTAAACAATAACGTTCCTATAAAAGCCAAATTCCAATTATTTAATAATGTACTATGGTTCCCAGGACAAGGCCACTTGGGCCAAGCCTTACCTATCCAGATCTGAAATATTACATTAAATAACTGGCCAAGTATCCTATTGTCGTGAAGCGTGGAGAATCAGATTTCGATAGGTCGCGGATCTCTCTTAGTTGGCACCTTTCATCCCTTAGATTGGCTAAAATAACATGCTGATTAACTCCATGCCATCAATTTTTTCCATTATATATATATATATTCTTCACCCTCCTCTTCCTAAATATATAATGAGTTTTTATTTTTATTTCAGACTTTTATTTAATTTTTCTTGTTTCTTTTTTGTCCTCTATCAAAATTGAAAAGAATTTTTCATTTATTTATTTTCTTTTAATACATCTTTTTTCTTTTTTTTTATTTATTTATTTATTTTTTTTTTATATATTTATTTATCTGCAGTGAACCCAAGCATACGGCTGTTGACATGCTTTAAATATTTATGTATACTTCTATTTTTTTTTGTAATAATTACTTCTTAATAAAGTATATTATTATTTTTATTATTATTGTCGAAACGTATAGTTGGACAAAATAAATAAGTATCTAAAAGGGTATTTTCTGTTGTTATTAATATACACTCCTCATCAATTCAAGTTCATTAAATAAGAACTTGTAGCCCCTACAAACTTATAGGAAAACAATCTGTGAGAATTGCAATAAGAAAAAGTAATGTGTTTATTTCACATTGGATTTTTTGTTTATTATTATAGGGTGTTATTATTATTTACTATTCTTATTCAGAATAAACAGAAGTTATTGGAAACAATTTCTTGTATAATTCTAACACTTATTAGATTGTTATTGAAATGCAGCACCCGGATCTCCGGGCGATGTCAAGGTGATGATTAGCAGTCCTCAATCGTTGTTGGTATCTTGGCTTCCTCCAGTACAGCCGAATGGAGTAATCACTAAATATACACTGTACACCAGGTAAATGTAATACGTAAGAAATCGTTAAAACAATTTCTGTTATTTTTCATATACCATTTAGCCAATAATAAACGACCTTTAAAAATAAATATTGTAGAAGATCTTTATTGTTTATATATAATTATTACATTTCAACTTCTTTTTTTCTCTCTTTTATTTTCCACACATTTTTCTAGAGTAGTAGATGGACAGTCTGAGTTGAACCATGGTAAACGGAACATACCACATGATCATACATATTTCGAGTCGAAAAATTTACAACAACATATTGAATATCAATTTTGGGTGACCGCGTCCACCAGGGTTGGCGAAGGACCAAGCTCCAGAGTTGTCTCCCAGGTGCCCACCAATAGAGGTAACATTCTTCACCAATTTCACAAATTTCAAACTTGTATTTTTAGATTATTAAGAGGTATTTTGTTAATAGGTTTTATCCGCATTCATTCCGATATCATTTACCCCCGAGTTTTTCAAACTCGTTCTCATTTCAATAATTCTTTAAAACTTATATAAATTAGTTACTCCTAGATAATCTAGAAATAGAAACAAAAAATTATTCAAGCAGTTATACTTCTCAATGTTGTAAGTGGAAGTATTTATTGCGATCGTGCCAGATTTTCGAAACTGAGTTTTCAGAAAAAAAAATGTTTTGAAGTCCCCTGAAAACGAAAAAAATGTTTTCAACGAATGGTGTCGGTGTCTTTGATTTTTCCTTCACTGAACCCTGAAGGAGGATTTATTTTGCACGCTCCATGATACATAATGCACGTGTTGCTTTGGCAAATCACATTAAATGGTTTTACCTAGATAACAGTACACATTAGCAAATTATATTGAATTTAAAACAAGAAATGATATTAAAAACAGTACCACTAATCAATATTGTGTAAGAAAAATGTAAAATAAGATTATCAACGAAACTAAGCTCTCTTCTCCATATATTGTCATTCAGTAAGTAACAAGACAAATCGCTGTAGCTCAGAAACGGTTTGTTTAATCAGTACAATAGTTTCAGTGCGTCAAGTTGGCATCCTTGTATCGCACTTAGTATCTCATCAGCTGTTCGAGACTATTTGGTAAGCATAACCTTAAATGTATTCAGTTTACAATGGCGAGTCCGCTCGAGCATTGCACCTAGGAAGAACAACGTTCACTGATTAGATTTTTAGTTGCAGAGGGTATCAAAGGTAGTGAAATCTATGAAAGAATGTTGAAAGTGTACGGGAGTAATTGTTTGAACTATTCTAATGTTTACAAATGGGTAGAACAGTTTAAAAGTGGCCGTACAAGTGTCTGTGACGAGCTACGAAGTGAACGACCGGTTGAAGTTACAACTTCCTCCCTCGAATCTCGCATTAACGCGTTAATTCGGGACAACAGGCGTATTACTGTTGAACTGATAGCTGAAGAAATGCACGCGAGTGTTGGAACTGTCCATAACATTATTCCGAATAAGATGCAGTACAAGAAAACTTGTGCGGCATGGTTTTCAAGACAACTTACGAACGCCCACAAAGAAACCAGGTTTCAAGTCAGTCAACAGTTGAAAGAACGATGTTTAATTGAAAAAAATATTTACAGTAGTAAGATATGATAAAACAGGATACACCATTTTGAGCCGGAGTCTAAGCGTCAAAGCCTTGAGTGGAAGTATACGGGTTCTCCCACTCGAAAGAAATTCAAGACCCAGCCGTCTGCAGGTAAAGTCATGTTTACAGTTTTCAGGGGTCTATTTATTATGACTTTCTCGAAGATCAACGAACTTCAACAGCCAGTATTACAGTGATATGCTCACAAACAAAGTAAGGTCTGCCATTCGAACGAAACGTCGTGGACTCTTGGCTAAAGGCGTGATTTTGCTTCATGACAACGCGCGCCCACACACGGCACAGTTAACTCACGAAACACCAAAGAGTGGGGTGGGAGATCCTTCCACATCCCCTCTACAGCCCTGACCTCGCCTCACTGAACTTCTATTTGTTTGGACCCCTTAAAGAGGCTCTACGAGGGAAACATTTTCAATCCAATGAAGAAGTTAAAAATCAGGTGCAAACGTGGCTTCGAGATCAACCCAAAGAATTTTATGCCAGAGGCATGCACAAATTAAAAGAACGATGGGACAAGTGTATAAATATTGCTGGGGACTATGTTGAAAAGTATCCGAAGTTTTATATTGATTAAATAAATCGTTTTTGAGCTACAGCGATTTGTCTCGTTACTTATTGAATGACCTTCGTATTTTAAATGAATTCAAATTTAACACTAAATTTGTAAAATTCTTCACATAGATTGAAAGAAATACGGTCTTGTGAAACAGGCCATCTATTTTAGATGAAACAGAAAATCAGTCAACCGAAACTATTTTACAGTCTTTTTTTTGGAATTTTTCTTGAAAATGGTTACAACGATTTTCTTTAAACCTTGAATGCTTGCTGCATAGATAGAAATCTATTGCCTTCTATTTGAAACATTTTTCTGAAAAAATTGATTTTAGTGGGGTGGGGGGTATTGTAGTCTGTCCGTTAGTTTAGTTTACATTTGCCCGCCATCTTAGTTTTGATATAGAGCGCTCCATTCAAGGCCGTAGTAAAATCCCCACCGCCATTTTTATGGCCATCCCATCGAAACTTTGTAACTTTGCAATTTTAAAGAAAATTTCTTGAAGTAAGTGGATTAATTAGAGTAAGAGAAAGTCGTTTGAGTGTTTCACATTAGATTTTTTTTAATTAAGATTCTATGGAAAATCTGTTATGCGAAATAGTGTTTTTAAAGACAGTCTGAACAGTCAGCTCAAAAACGAATATTTGCAGAAAGTTTAAAAATTAACATTCCGTTCAGTGAATACTAGAGGTTCAACATAAAGGCTTCGACCAATGCGCCAATCAAAAGTGTGGATTTCACTTTTTGGCTTCATTTTTGCTATTTTCTCTAAAAATGGATCCATTGTTTTCTTTCAATTTTGTGACCTCCTTAGAGCATTCAGATCTTTCAATTCTGTCTGAAACATTTGTCTGAGAAAATTTTCTCTTTTTTTTCTATTAATAATAAAGTACCATTTGCGTACCCGGTGTACGGTTTCACCTCCTATATAATAATTAGAAATGGCTCTATATTGGAAAGTCTAACGACATGTCGCCCGAGAAACATCCTCAAAAAAATTATCCCGAAAAATTAGCCAAATAATTGTAGTTCATTGTATTATGTGTAGTTGATTATACCAAGTTAAGAAAAATCGTTGGGACCATTTGGGAGAAATTAATGAAAAATTGAAAATCCATTCAATTAAGTGGGAACTTCCGGTAGATGGATTACCACAACCTTAGTATGTTGATAGACATACACATGTCTACTACCACGCACAGATTGGGTTTTCACTCAGAACTTCGAACTTGTATTTCCTGAAAAACCAACTTTTGAATTGATTGCATTAAGAGAAATATTTATTATTATTATGATTAAGTCTGGGTGCCTAATGGCGTGGACCTAAGCCTTTGTGGCTTTTATCCCCCCGGTTCAATCCCCTAATTAATGTCCCCCTGTAAAATGCCGTCTCTCTACAGTATCCTAAAATATCCTTTAGGTCCAGGCCTCCAAGGCTTTCCAGCGAGAATGTGGCCCTCCCAAATACACGAAACCTAGTACCAGCGAACAAGGACACTGACATAATTAGTGATGCACTATTTCCCTAACTCCATCATCACAATTCTGACATTTGGAACTAGACGTCCTCTCTATAGTATGTAAATGACTAGCCACCCATGTGTGACCAGTCACCAAACCTACTGAAGTCCTCAATCTTATCCTACTCAGGGGCAGGAGGTAATCCGAAACTCCCCGCTTAGTCCCAAGTGAAATATTTATTTTTGAAAATATCTGTTTATAATGTAGAGTCCAAATTGTTCGTGTTCATTTGAAAGAATAACTAGCACCAAGATTATTGTACAAAATGGAAAGTATTGTTAAAGAAATAATAATAATGCTTTAATTCATAATGACAAAGTAAATACAAAAATACATTCTTGACATTCTGCGGCATGATAAAACCGTCTGCCAGATGTTAAAGAAATATTTCGTTTTATTATTTACTAATATCTTTAAAAAAGGAGCTTAGAATGGCACATTACTTTCTCTTATTAATAATGGTAAGAGTAAGTATTGCGATCATGCCAGATTTTCGATATCGAATTTTCACTGGAAATACACGTTTTGGGGTCCCATAAGTCCAAAAAGTGGTTTTTAGAAAATTACGTGTGTGTGTATGAATATGAACAGCAAGCTCAAAAACGAAAAATTGTAATAAGTCCAAACTTGATATTCCGTTTAGGTATCACCATGGGATCCGAGCTGTCAAAATTCTTCTACCGGCCTTTACTGAATGTTTTTTTTTTTTCACTTTTTTGCGATAATTTGAAAATGGCTCCAACGATTTTATTTAAACTTGGTGTATCAATTACACATACTAAGAGCCATAATTTTTATTTGAAACTTTTCTCTGGGAAAATTCATTTAAGGCTGCTTTTGCTGGAAGGATGGGTATATGTTCTCATAAAGTGCTAGTTCCGTTTATTATACAATTCTCTCATCTAAATAACATTAATTAAAGTAAATATGTTGCCAAAATTCTAAGTTTGAAGAAAATAGGTTGACCGAAACTGATTTTTTACTGAACAGTTTGTTCGTTTTTCTCCATGAAAACATCGAAGGATTCGAAATACTAACCATGGTAATAAGGATTCGAAATTCGATATACTAACCATGAATACGGGAATCTATAAATTTTATTTGAATCTTTTTACCGAGAAATCTTTTTTTTCCATTTAAAGAAGTGAGAGGAGAAAGTTATGTTTTCCTTCAACAAGTCACGTTATTAAGTTTAGATTCTTTCATTGATATAAAATTGAAACAAGTTAATATTTAGTTCAAATTATAAGTTTGAAGAAAATATGTTAATCATAATTCTGTAAACAGGAGTAAGAGAAAGTCGGGTGAGTGTTTCACATTAGATTTTTTTTTTTTTATAGTATAATTGAATAATGAGACAGTCAGGATACCTCTTTCGTGGTAGTAGAAGGGAAGGATACCATTGGGAGGGATGTCTGCCTTATTGTGCCCTAGATAACTCATCCATCCAAGTAATAGCCGCGAACATTTTAAAATCCGAATCAAATCATATCAACAACTCAACTCAATTTTATCTTTTGTATAATTTTTTTAATTGGATTCATGTTGTAAGTTTTATTTAAATACTCTCGTTTTTGATGGAAGTTCCAGCGAGAATAGTCTCGTTCGGCCAGGTGGTGCGCAGGCCGTGGCATGATCCTGTATCACTGCCATGTGTTGCTGTGGGCGCTCCTAGACGTGAATGGTTGAAAAACGAGGCCATAGTGAGGCCGTCCAGTGACAACAACCTGGAGATACTTGAGACTGGTGAACTAGTCATAGCCAGACTGTCTCGTACAGATTCAGACAATTATACATGCCATGTTGAAAATAGTGTCGGCTCCGATCGCATACACTACTCACTCATTGTTCAAGGTATGCTTATTGTTTTAATTTATTATAACTGTAATTTTGAATAATTTTCATTAATATTCTGGTTATTGTGAATCATGAAAGTTTGAATTGAATCATAAAAATTTGAAGGTAAATCCGCAAACAAAACAAGCAGAAATAATGTTTAGATATAGCTGGAATAGCAGACGATTTCTGTTCATTTGCAAAACATTACTACTGAATTCAACAGCGAGAGACGTTTATGAAGATATTCCAACATATTAGTGACGCTCTTTGAGTAATACCCATCGACATACGTACACACAACATATAATTACTGTAGAGGGCTCCGTAGAAGTAAGTCCTATAATGAAAACCACTTCCTGGGTTTAGCATCTTCCCAACCATCTCAGATTCACCATCACTATATGTTACATAAATTCCTAAATTTTTTAAGGACGACTGAGATTTCTTGATTCTCGGAAACAGAAAGAACTAAATGGTGATTTTGGCCGAAATAATGCGCAAATTATTGTTTGATGCGGAAATTTTTTGTTTTCATCTCGGAAATCACAACTGTTAGAAAATTATTACTTTCTGACTTTGGGAAGTCTGAATTTGTGGTCTCTATATTATGAGGAATTTTAGGAAGCGTTTGGAACGAATTCAACTTAAAACGAGTACAAAACTTATTATGTAGTTTCTGACACCCGTCTGATTATTCATAAGTTAGTTGTCATCGTCACTGGCCAGTGATGGATACTGTGATTTGTAGGCCAGTTATATTTGAGGATGTGTGTTTCTTGACAACTCATATATGAGTGTTTCATGTTCGTCTTTTATCGATAACAAAAGATCCTCATCAGAGATATGAAGAGCCATTTAAAATAGAGGAAAAATTAATTAGAGATCTAAATATTTTTATTTCTAAACATTCTTTAGAATTAGGAACCGCTTCCTCAAATGTAGAGAGATGTCAAAAAAACACCAAACTATCGGTGCATAGATCGACTATCTTCCCTTACTTACATACTAATCGGAGTCGTTTTCCAATTTTAATGATTTCGTTTTCTAATTCTACGTTGGTTTGGATAGTAAATAAGTAGCATAAAAGTCAACTACAGGCTTCTTAGATGAGATATTTGAGAAAGGTTGAGGGGAAGATCAGGCAAGACTCATGATCAGAATAGAACATGACAATAAGGGCCAGCGGAGTACAACCAGCGGAAGAGAAGATAGAGGATAACAGTTACGCTGGTTTGGGCATGTCCTATGTATGAGTTCCGATAGGACGATGGACAAATGCGGGAAAGGCAGACCGCGGACAAGATGGGGATAGGAGGTGTGCGTAAAGAGAAGAATTTCGTAGAGGAATAGAAGAAAAAACGCTGGTGGAGAATAGAAAAAGATGGAAGATGTTGTAAAGGAAAGGAGTCTCACACCGTTAGGCGGTATACTAGACTTACCATTATGATGATGATGAAAATGGTGTTGTAGATTCCTAAAAATGGTGTTGTAGATTCCTATACAAGTTTACTAGATCAGGATCAGAGGAGAGGTTTGCAATGTTATCTGCCCAGATGGAAGGGATAGTTCTAGGACTAAGGGTATATTATATTCTTATCTTAAGATTCTTGGGATATCCGCGAGTAAATGAACCTTTAAAATACTTGCTATAGAATATTATACCCTCTAATGAAATAAATGCTCTCTTGTACAATTTTTACTTGACTGTACACTTTCTGAGATTTTTTTTATGATTGGCTGCTTTCTTTTCAGGACGTCGTGATTAAAAAGTTAATATCATAGATTTGTTTAGGGCAAAACCAATTTTACATTCTCACCCACTTTTTACTCTGAGTAAGTCTGTGATATCATACTATTTAGCAAGACATCCTGAAGTCGATGACCCATAAAATGAAACTAGTAAGGAAAAAATTTCTGATGCTTTCGAGCAATATGAACACAGCCACCATGATGCTGATACTATATAGGAACTTCTAGCGCTATCATTTCAAGAGTCACAGAATTTTGAAAGACTTCAACAGAAACACACGCACTCAAGAGAACTATAGTAGCGAATAAACTCGATCTTTCATTCCCCAGCGTAGGTATATCAATAGATAATGTGTGTTAAGGTTTATTTTCGGTTTTTGTATTGCAGTACCACCTAGTGCGCCAGTACTGTATGTAACCAGCGCAACAAGCAGTAGCGTTTCACTTCATTGGAAAGCTGGCGATACCGGAGCAGCTCCAATACTCGGATATATACTCCAGTATAAAAAAGCTCAACAACAGCCAGAAGAGGTTACTCTCTCTCGCCGTACCACTTCCCATGAACTAAAGGTATCAAAGCAGATTTTCGTTTCATTAAACATAATAAACTTCCTAAACATTTTCATTTTATTATTATTAAAATATTAATATTACCTTCAGGGACTTTCTTGTGGCAGTACATATTCTATCTCTTTGAGATCTTTCAATAAACTGGGTCCATCGCAGCCAAGTCCTGTGCTTCCGGTGAGAACCCAAGGACAATATCCGGGCGTACCAGCACCGTCAGCGTTCTTACAGCCGAATTCCACATCAGTCACACTCCGTCTTCATGTATGGCCGGACAATGGTTGTCCTATATATTCTTTTGTAGTCAGATATAAATCAGTGAATGACCTGGAATGGATACTTGGTAAGGTGAAATAAATTTTTTTAGTAGTGATCGAGAAAGCTGTATATATATTTATGGTTCTAATTCATTATCTATATCATAAAAAAAATGAAATTTTGACGTTTCAGTCTCTAATAGTGTAAAACCTCAAAAGAAGTTCACGGTGCCAGGATTGCTGTCATCCAGTGAATACAATCTCCAAGTTGAAGCTCACAATATTGCTGGATCTTCCATCGGAGAGTTCCAGTTTTATACACTTACGAAAGACGGAGGTTGGAATATGTTTTCATTAGTAAACTAACAAACATACCTGGCATGTTAATTCTAAGATTTCTATTCTAGGAAACAAATCAAACTGAGCTTCGCAAAATAGCATCCTTTTCTATTGTCGAACATCTACAAAAATAATTCATAATTTATTTATTGATATAAAGTTAATTTAATGGCTGTGATTATTAATTCAGTAATTGATTTGGTCAGAACTGCCACCACCAGAACTCGTCAGAAGAGGACATTATTCAAAAGCTTTCTATACAGATGTGAGAGTCATGATTCCGCTGCTTGTAGCGATAATATCGATTTTCATTGCAGCAACCGCATTAGTATTCTGCCATCGAACCAGTAAGTTTTGATCTATTTATTAATATTTTTCTTAAAAAAATAATAATTATATTTGTAATGCATCGATTGTTTGAATTATTAATGTAACAAAAATAAAATTTCGCTTAGTGTTACCTTGTTTTAAAATCGTTGCACAGAGGAAATTGGATCGAGTCAAAAGTGTATCAAAGTGTGGGAGAACTGAAATGGCCACTTCTTTAGCCCCAGGATGGCGCTTATGCGAGTTTATTGGTATCTGGATAGTTATAAGGTTTCATAGAGTTGAAATGGTGGACGATGCTGGCATATCACAGGATTTGATTCCATCCTTCAGTCATCGTCGAACAATTTTGTGATATCACTAGATGCCTTTATCCCTTAAAACATGATAAACATATTTAAATAGATAAACATATTTCGGACCTCCAGAACTGATTGAAAAAAAGGAAAGGAAGACAATACTTTTTTTATTTAAGATCTGCCCTTACCTGGGGACCTATTAGAAGAGATTATGAAGTCACTAGAATGGTGATTCTGCTCTCCAATCACTGCTGGCTGAACAGGCAGATCTTATGACTGGGATACGATGACCACTGTCTTCAATCGGCTTACCAAGCTTATCTATTGGGGGAAGGCCCTGGCTGCGTTGAGGTTTCCTTGGAGGAGGAGAAACAGGGTAAGGTAGGCAGTGGAGTCCAGACTTACCAGCTTTATTAGGGAATATCTGGTGAGGCTTAGGAGCTAACTCCTGAATTTTTAATCAAAATTCCCATCCTAACAACACTTACAGTGAACATTGTCATAATTATCATAAAGAATTTGTGGTCGTAGTGGATTCGTTTTAATAGCACTCTTTGGATACATTTACTTCCGGAATTTATCTATTTTACTGAATAGTGCTCTCCTTAAATGGCTTGTGTACAATCCTAGACCAAGGTCTATCGCAATAAGGGTAGATTAATATAATCCCGATCACAGACAGACTCTAAAACACACGAATCATAATTTAGAATCATAAATCTCTTATCAAATGAATATGGTTGTTGATCTTCCTGCTAAAACACTTCATTAATATTTAATAATAACACGTGAGTTTAGCAAAGGTTGTTGAACTTAAGAATAATAGACGGTTTCTATAAATCTTTTTGTAATGGCAAATTAGTATTCTACATCTGCGATTCTCTCTTCGTCTGCGATTATTTGCACAATCTTCTTTTGGATTAATAGAAGAATATAAACTTCTTTAACATTTTGGTGGTCCAATTTCGATCATATATAATTTGTGTATGTTGGCTACAAACGTTTAAATTTAGATAGTTTAAAACTAGAATACATTAATATTCGCAGGGCAGGCCAGAACAATGAAAGAGACTCTGGACAACCAACAGAACGCCGAAGCACAACGAGAAAGATATTATGCCACAATACACAAAGTTCCATTACAAGCAAGCAACGATAAAATTCCAGGTACATATCTCATAGAAGTTTTAATATTTTTACTTTCACATCTATAAAATCTGCAAAAAGATTGCCTCTTTTTTATGATTATTATTATTATTATTAAAAGAAAACTTAAATATTTACTTTGGTAAATAATTGTCAAGAGGGGACCTTATGTACAGAAACGTCTGAAGATATATCACCGTATGCAACATTTCAACTGTCGGATCCGAACAGTACTCTTTTGCACAGTTTCATGTATCATGAACAAGCAATGCAAGAACAGGGCTGTACATCAGTGCCGCCCCAAGCAGTCAGACCTCAACATCCCGTTAGTATTTCACATTTAGTACTTTATAATGGTGCATTATTTTTTTTTTTTTGGCGCATCGACATCGCAGTCCATTAGCGCATTAATATATTATTAATATTTAGTTCTTGTAACTGCTATTTCTAACTTTGGACTTATTATTGTTTTCACTTAAGCGCCAAAAATAGAATTTTTTATAAGGAGACATCACAAGTTGAGTGCAATAATGTTCACTAAACTCTTAAGAGGGAGTTGTTGATTAATTATTGAATAAACCAACTGAACCCACTCGCAAATAAATAAAAAATCTGATGTAAAATTCTCACGCAACTTTCTCTTTATTGCAGTTCACATAGCTCTATAATTGACATATTTTCTTCAAGCTTATAATGTTTTATAAATGTTTACTTGTTTTTAATTTAATATCAATCGGAGAATCTAAACTTAATAAAATGACTTTTTTGACGGAGAGCAAAACCTCTCCCCCCAACCAAACCTTCATTAAATGAACTTTTAAAGAAAAGTTTTAAACAAAAGTGATAGGTATTTGTATATATATATATATATATAATGAGTTACCAAATTTAAAGAAATTCGTTTTATAGGAGAAAACCAAGTGAGGAGAAAATGTATTTTTATGGAAAAAGCCACAGAAAAAGTGTTCAGTAAAAGAGCACTTCGGTCCACCGATTTTCTTCACATTCGAAATTTTGGCCACAGTTTAATTCTAATTAATATTATTTAAATGATAGAATTAGCACTTTAGTAAAAAACAATCACCACCATTTCTCCAAAAGCCTCCTTAAATGAATTTACCCGGAAAAATGCTTCAAATAAAAGTTTAGGCACTTTATATGTCTCATCCTTCAAGTCCTACTTCACCGAACGCTACTTTCCTAGTAAAGATTCTCTCCTCTCCTTACGGTCGAGTAGAGGCGGGTACTTCAAAAAGGAATATTTATCCCACTTCTATTTACAGTATACGTTTTTGATAGCCAGCTGATCCTAAAACTATCCTCTCCTTCTATGCAGCTGATATTACAATCCTTTTGTATGAACAAATAGGGTGAACTTCGCAGCTCTTTTTACTCAGTAAGCTCTGCCTAGAATTTGAGAACTGGTTGAATAAGTGGAGAATTAAAATTAATGAGAGTAAAGCAGGATCTTAGGATAGTTATCTTCAAAATTAACTTTCCCTCCTCTTCATAATGCGTTAAAGACGGTGAATTGTTTTAAAAGAGTAGGAAGCATTTCTTGAAAGTAACCGTATAACCCGAATTGATGACTTGTGAATCTAAATTAGGAATTACAGTTTAGGACTTTGAACATAGTAATGGTAGCAGTGAAAAGAATCGAATTTTCAAAATCAGTTGTAATCAGTTAGAAGAAGCACTGGGAGTTTCCACGTTTCTTCACTTTTGCCTCACTTTCTTTCCGTTTGCCTCACTTTTCCTTAGTCGATTAAAATTAACTAAATCCCAAGAAAGGCAACAAATAGTTCTAAGAAGCCTTATTTTCAATATAAAACTACATAAGAATAATTATGTAAAAATTAATAAGACAAATTAGAAATAAACAAAACTTATATAATTATTAATTCAGTTAAATATGAACACGTTTTTTTTATAGATCCCTTGTAGCGGTGACCACAGATGTAATGTAAATGTAACTGTGCAGTGTTCAAAAGGGAGGCGAGCACGCAGAAGAAGTAGCCGTAAAACTGATGCAGAGACTGATGAATCAGATTCAGATCCAGAACAGATAACATCTAGTCGTACTGAATCGTCTAATCATCTTGACAGTACAGTCAAGGCTGGTAAACAAAATCAAGGTAGGCCAGTATTTATTTATTTCTAAATATATTTAGCCCAAAAGGGTATAGGAAATTATCCTGTTATCTTGTAAAAAGAAAACTGCAATTTATCATATGGCCTGTAATACAGATTAGCCCAACGTGGCAGCGTTAACAGAATGGGAATGATTATAGACACAGATTGTGCAAAAGATTTCGTGTAATTCGCTACGATTGAGGTAACTTCAGAACATGCGTTTCCGATAAACTTCTATTTCGAACATTGAAACGATCATGAGAAAAGAAAGAAAAAGTCTGATGTGAAAACAAACTCACTCCCGATATAAAGTTAAAATTGACCAATTTTTTTCAACCTTGGGATTATTTTGAGATAAGCCTGACTCAAAAGTGTCGTTTTATTTCTTAAAATAAATTTTTCTCGGAAAAAAGTTACCAACAAAAGTCTTATTTTTATATACGTGTAGTAATGTATAACATTTAAAGAAACCTGTTGGTGTCTTTATCGAAAAAGTTGCAGAAAAGTGTAAAAAAAAAGTTCAGAAAGTCGGACTTCCGTTCTACCAATTTTCATCAACTCGGAATTTTGCCAGCAGATTTTATTCTTATTAATTTTGCAAAGTTGTAGAAATCCTACACTGTGCTAAAATAGGAAACAAAAAGTTGATTAGAAACGTATAATATTGATTCTTCAGTAAAACTTACTGCAACAACTGTTGAAGACTTCCAATCGTATACCTCCAAGTGTTGGAGGCAAGCAGTGTGCTTGTATAAAAATACTAAGATTATATGTATATTTCTACCAAATAATCATATTTTTTGTTAAAATAAATGGTTATTCTTACTTTCTTTTATTACGGTCAAGATTGTACGGCAGATTGCATTGAACAGTTTAAATTTTACTGGAAGAGGGATTACATTTTAATAAAATCACGCCATTTACATTCAGAGCAAGCTTTATTATTAACTTGACGGTTAAAAGAAAGAGTGGAGTTAATGTAACTCCGAGAAATTTGTACTCTTTTACAATTTCTTTCGGATTATTATTGAAATACCACCGATCTTTGCCTGCCAGCCTTCCACCCTTCATAAAAACAATGATTTTTGATTTATGTAAATTAACTGATAAATTCCATTGTAAGCAGTACGATTCCAGTGTTTTAATGTTCTTCTGAAGACTGGCAGCATTATCCACGTCGTCGGCGTACATAAGGACTTTAATTACGGAATTACCAACCCTCACGCCCGATTCCAAGGCAGCTGGCAAATCATCAATATACAATACGAACAAAGTGGACTCAATATGTCCTGCCTTACTCCTGAAGCCACGTTAAACCACTCCGAAATACCATCCCTTCCACGCGCCGCAGACTGAGAATCTTTGTAATGAGACTTTAACATGTTTATAAACATATCCAATTTAGTAGATATGCCAAGATTATAAAGTTTCAAGATCAACGCATCTCTATCGTTCGGATAGGATCGAAGGCAGCCCAAAAATCTACCAAGAAACAGAAATTTTTTAGTTTTTTGAAGAATGCGAACTTTAATTATGTTCATCAACGTAAAAAGATGATCAATAGAGGATACGTGCGCATGAAACCTGGTTGAAAATCAGAAAGTAAATCTTTAGATGATATATAGGACTCAAGACGTAGTAGCAAAAGACCAGAAAAAAATGTTCGCAATAGTATCTATGCATGAGATACCTCTATAATTGGCGACTTCATTTATGTCACCATGTTAAAAAAAGAAAAATTCTTGACTGGCTGAATGAAGTAGAACCCCCAGTTCATATAGTTTAGAAATTGGAGTAACTTTCCATGAAGAATTGCTGGTGCATACTTGTACAATACAATTCGTAGCTTATCCTCTCATGGCCGGGGGCTTTATTTTTTAATTTAAAAATGACAGCACCTAACTCATCCGGTGTAAAAGGATCATCCAAATATTCATCATAAATAAATAGTTCTGCGTATATGTTGAACACCTTATCACGGTGTTGATACGGAAGTGAAACACCCTTGAGTCCATAGAAATATTGCTACTAGTGACGAAATTATTTCTTTTAAAGTTATTGACTAGCTTCCAAAACGTTCTGGAATCTTTAATAAATTCCAATTGACTAGCCTAGAATTAATAAAGTCCCTCTTTTTAACTGCACAAATATCTTTATAATTGTTAATGCAGTTCTTGAACGTACCTAGACTTAGTTCGACGAAAGAAATTTAAAAGTCTGAATGAACGATTTCTTGCCTGAAGACATTTGCTATCAAACATGGTTGTTTTCTTTCTGATCTAATAAATGAAGTCTTAATATCGGGAACAGGGCAAGCGCGTTTAACAACATTAACTCTCAGAACATCAGCGTACTCCTGGTGATATGGAGGAAACTTATCGATATTATTGAATACTGACTCTATTTCCTCTTATATACACTAGTATTATTGTCTAACCAGACTAATTGAGGAATACATCATCATCAGAGCTAACGGCAACGGATATGGAGAAGAAAAGAAGAAAATATTCAGAAAAAGTTTCGGAGAGCACCTTAAAGACATTAATCGCAGCTATAAACTGTAATAGAACACAACTGAGATCGTTCACTGACGAGCCCATATTACCAGCAAAAGTAAAATTACCATCGTAATCAGATGGAAAACTGCCATTTAAAATGATCAACTCATGGTCATCACACATTTCTAGAAACGGTTTACCTGAATCTTAACAACTGTGCCTTTTGATTGCCTAAACCATCTACATTTATAATTGTCAACATATAAATCTTTTGGAATTACTTGAGAGGAATCCACTCTTACCTTACTATCACCAACCAACAGTATCTTGTTATCAACATGCTCCTTCAGATAATTATTTAATTTTAAAAAATCCTCATTCCATATAGTACAATTTAAATAAATTGGTAGTATAAATAAAATTTCCTCATGTATTTTAATAGCAATCAGATCTACTCCACCTAAATTGTAAAAATAAAAAATTTATATATGCTAGATTTAATACAATAAAATTTTCTATCTGATGCACCCCCGAATGCACTGACGCACACTTTGACACTTTATACTTAATAGCGAAATATTCCATAACAAAATGTTTTGCGACCATTAAAGCATCAAGAGAGAATTAGGGTAAACCCCTATTTAAGCAATAGGGGGCTTGTTGCTTAAAAGATTTCTTTGTTGCAGATGGTACAAAATCCTATTAATAAGTTTTCTAGAAGTTTCCGGCTATGGGTAAAAGACTTACAGGACGATATTTTGAAGCGTCTAGTAAATGTGGTTTTTCCGGTTTTTCAATCAAAATTATATTAGATTTCTTCCAAATTGTAGGAAAACAACTTCCATTCAAACATGCATTGTACAAAGCAGTTATTAATTTGTGAAAAATTCACTTACCTTATTTAGTATTTCACTTGTTAATCCGTCTTCACCCGGTGTTTTGTTTGAGTTTATGTTTGCTAGTATGTTTCGTATTTCTTGCAGTGGAAAGGGACAATCATCCGCAGACAAATTGCTGATATCGTTCTAATTGCGGTTCCACCACAATCTTGTCCTTTAGAGAATTAATATTATGCGTATATCAAGCGTCTTTTTTGCTGGAATAGTGCGATCAGGATGTAATTCCTCTTTGACTCACACTACCAATTTTACGCCTTTATTGAAATAGTCTATCTGATGTACTCTGAGAATTTTAGTTACTCCATATCTCAAATGTAATTGTAATGGATTTGTATTTTATGTTTTGCTCTAGTATAAATTTTGTCATAGTTATTATAAATGATATAAAAAGTTTTAATAATTTTTCAGGATATACATACCAGGGAACACATTCTAGTACATCGTCAGATATTTCCCCAATGTCTGAGGCGAAGTCTCTTCCCAGAAGAGGTGGCAGAGCTAGGTAATTGAAAGGCATGCGGTAAATTTATATAGCTTTCTATTATCTAGATATATTTTTAGATATATTGAGAGCAATCGAAAATATTTTGAAAAAATTCGATTTGTTTGAATGTGCCTAATTTGATTTATTATTATTATTATTATTATTATTATTATTATCCTATCTCGGGTGGGCCATGTCCCGGCACTGCAGCCAACAGAGGCTTATTGTGCCACCCCCGAGGTTCCTAGTAGACAAACCCTCCCTCCTTAAGGAGTTTCAGGGCCTTCATCACCAGGTCGTTTTGAGCTACTATCTCCTCAGGTCGCAGAGTACCGAAGGTTTCATACCTTCGAACAACAGGTGGGAAGCCGTTTCCTCCTCTTCCTGACATAGTCTGCACAAGGGTTCCGCTCGGATGAGTCCTACCTTGTACAGATGTTTCCTGAACCTGCCATGACCCGTAAACAGTCCCGTCACCAGAGAAATCTGGCTCCTACTCAGACCAAGGGTCATTCGGGTTCTTCGTTTACACAGTCCTGGCATCATCCTTTTACTGTGTATAGCACCCGGGCTTCTCCTCCAGAGCTCATCATGCTTACTGCTACCCCACTCTCTAATCGCTGCACGAATTGCTCCGCCAGTTATTCCCAGGACCGCCTCTGGACCAATGAACGGAGTGTTAGCCCCGTTCCTGGCCAGTTGATCAGCTGTCTCATTACCCTCAACCCCTGCATGTCCAGGCACCCACAACAGCTGCACCTTGTTGTGCCTGGAGAGTCTCGACAATGCCTCTCGACATTCCTTAACCAGGGATGAGGTAGTTCTATGAGCTTCTAAGGCTTTCAGTGCAGCCTGAATGTCCGAGCAAATGCGTATGACCTTGCCCCTTGGCGCTCTACGCAGGTTCTCCTCGGCACAGACCTTAATAGCAAACACTTCAGCCTGGAATATCGTGGAATACCTGCCCAGAGGCTTCTCAATAGACACCTCTGGGCCCATTCCATACACTCCCGCTCCAGTCCCGCACTCCATCCTAGAGCCATCTGTAAACCACAGAGGCCCTGTCCGATAGAGTTTTTCCCACCCCTTGGACCATTCCGCCCTAGAACCTAGGAACACCCGAAATGGAATCTCGAAGTTGTATGCTATCCTGGGCCATATCTATTCACAAGGCCTGGGTTAACCTTTAGCAATATGTCCAAATGTTTGGCTAAGGAGCCGCACTGCCTCCACAGACCATTTTTGCGCAATCTATGTGCACTGGCCCTCGCCTCCGCTTGCACTAACAAGTGCAGCGGTGCCATGCCCAGCAGCACCTCCAGCTCAGATATCGGAGCACTTCTAAAGGCGCCCGTAATGAGGAGGCACCCCAGCCTCTGTACCCCACTGAGGCATCTCTTGGCTGTCTCCTGTTCCGTCTTAGGCCACCATACCACCGCGCCATAAGTTATGACCGGTATAATGGCCCGAGTATATATATCCAGTGGGTCATCCTTGGAGTTAGCCCCCATGACTTCCCACAGGCCCTTGTAGCACAGCATAGCGACTTTTTAGCTTTCTGCACTATATATTCTAGATGTGCGTTCCATGTGAGCCTGGTATCTAGGATAACCCCCAGATACTTGACTCTATCCGACACATCCAGTATCTTCCCGAAGAAGGACATTGCCTTATATACCTCAATATCCCTCCTCCTAGTAAACGGTACAAGAGTGGTTTTCTGTGGATTTACCCCAAGGTCCACTCTACTGCACCATTGTTCTATGCGCCTAAGCGCCTCTTGTAGGAGCTCCCTGACTGTAGATTCGTGCCTGCCTCTGGCTACCACCACTATATCATCAGCGTAGCCCAGCACGGAACATCCAGTACCACTAAGCTCCTCCAACAGTTCATCCACAACCATGCACCACAGAAGCGGGGATAAAACCCCACCCTGCGGGCACCCCTTGTGGGCGCAATCTCTAGCGAAGCTTCACATAGGCTTGCTATAATCCTCCGAGTTTTAAGCACACTGTCGATCCATCTAACGATGGGTCTACTGACACCGCGCCTTTCTAACGCCTGAGTAATAAGGCAGAAGGTCGTGTTGCTGAACGCACCCTGAATGTCCAAGAACACACCCGCCGCTGTTTCCCTGCCATATACCGACACCTCCAGTTCTCCAACAAGAGAATGGAGAGCCGACTCACAGGATTTCCCCGACTGGTAGGCATGCTGTGCAGGGTGCAGAGGATATCGCCCCAGCACCACCTCTCTAATTTGCAGATCCACCAGTTTTTCCAGAACTTTCAACATAAATGAGGAAAGACTGATCGGTCTATATGCCTTAGCCTGGGAGTGCGTTCTTTGCCCAGGCTTCGGATAAATAGTACTCTTACAGACCTCCATGTTCTAGGAACATGGTTGAGAGCCACACATGCTCTCATCAGCCTGCATAGTATAGGAGTAAGAGTTTCCCCGCCCTTCTGTAACAAGGCAGGGAATATTCCGTCAGGTCCTGGTGACTTAAATGGTTTAAAGTGGTTGATTGCCCACTTTACCTTATTGTAAGTGACACAGCTTTTGGCTACAGACCAGTCCTCCCTGGACCCCCGCCGAAGGCCGAGATCCCCCAAGTCCTCATCTGCCCTTCTCGCTAGCGTCACCTGTGAGTCCGGAAAGTGCGTCTGGATCAATAGTTCCAGAGTGTCTCTTTCGGACTCCGTAAAGTCACCATCCGGTTTCCTGATAGTTCCGATTGGATTAACCGGCACCTTAGATAATATCTTGTGGAGCTTAGCCCCTTCCGAGGTCGTTTCGACCTCTTCGCATAGCTTTCGCCACGAGTCCCTTTTGGCTTTCCTAATGGCCATACTGTAAGAGGTAAGGGCTCTGCGGTACACCTCCCATAAGCCTCTCCTCTTCGCTGCATTAAACATCTTCCTTGCCTTAGCACGGAGGCTGGCCAGCTGATTATTCCACCAGCTGACCTTCCTAGAGGATGACCTCACAACCTCCGCGCAGTTCTCCTGGTACGCATCAAGGATAACCTTCTGCAGTTGATCTGCCGCATCCTCGATGTCATTACCAGTTGCATAGGTCTGTTTAATGTTTTTAATATTGAGGTCCAAGTCCTGTCGATACAATTCCCAGTCTGTACGCCTAGGGTTCCTGTAGCTCCACAATTGGCCACAGTCAGACAGGAGGTCAAACCTTATGTACATGTGGTCCGACAGTGAGGGTTCCTTAGACACATGCCAGTTTCTTACCAAGGTCGACATAAAATTAGTAGCGATGGTTAGATCGATCACACGTTAAAGAAGGTGGGTTCTTCACCCTCGTTTATCAAGCATAAGCTATTAGCTAAGATAAATTCCAAGAGCGACTTACCTCTCTGATTGGTTCCTGTGCTGCCCCACACCTCGTTATGGGCGTTGGCATCACATCCGATCAGTAGTTCCAGTCCACCATCCTTGCAGAAGGCTACCAGCTTGTATACTTCTTCTGAAGGTGGTGGCTCTGTTGAGTCGTATGGAAGGTAGGCCGACGCACAGACAAAGTCCTTGAAGCCGCCTCCCATGCGTAGTCTCACCTTAGCCGCCGTCAGATCTCTGTAACAGAAGTCATTCAGCAGCAAAAAGGTAACATCTTTCCTATTATACATACATGTTCTAGGATTTTCCAGGCTACGATTATAGACAATCTTACCTGCAGGTTCTCCCAGCCCCGCTATTCTTCCACGGACTAGCCAGGGTTCCTGGATCAGGGCTAAGGCGATGTCTTCCTTCATGAGGTAGTTTGATAGCGCAGCTGACGCACCTTTACTGTGATGGAGATTCACCTGAACGGCTCTCCATCGGTTCTTGAGGTGCGTCTCCCCCTCAGCTATCATCTTTCGCTTTCGCGACCATCCGGAACTTCACCACGTCCATCCCGAGAAAAGCCTCGAAGTTGGACTTTCTAAGGTGTTCCAGAACTTCCTCAGGAATTTCGAACACCAGGGTTTGCCCCCTGGCTTCCACCTTCCTGTTGATCATTCTCCACTCTGAGGTATCCAAACCTGCATTCTGTGAATGCAGCTTTTCCAGCACCTCAATTGGAGACGCCTTCCTCAGGGCATCTGCCACCCACACCGACACCTTGGCAGCCCTGAGGATCTCTTTGGCCAGACGAATCCGCAGCTCCAATTTCTCCCCTATACGGAGAGTCGGGGTCACCGCCTCCAACCAGTCCCGCGTTGCCTCATTGCCACAATTGACAATGAGGGCGCCTCTGGACAGATAGCAGCCCCTGAATTGCGGACCGTCCTCGCCAACTATTCTAGCGACCACCTCGGCCTGTATCCCTTCCACTTGACCTTCCCTCAATTGGACTTCGGGATAATTCACCGGGATAATCGCCATGCGAATATTACTAAGGGCATCTCTGAAGGAAGCCACAGCCGTTTCCTCAGAGCCCTTAGGTTTCTTTGGCACCCTAGTGCCACTCGTTCCCGGACCCGTGCTCGGAGTGCTTAGTTCCGATCTTCCCCGTTTAGGAGCCCTCTTGGGAGTCGGAGAGGATGTACCAGCTACATCCTCCCTTCTCTTCCCGCCGGGCATCCCCAGGGAAGACGGAGCCGTCCCACTACCTACCTGGGTCGGTTGCTTGGAAGCAGCCCTCTCCTTCGCCAACCGCTTCCACTGCCGCTTCGACAGCCACGCCCTGCCTTCTGCCTCAGCTTTGCGTTTCGCCTCCTCTCTCCGCTCGGCGCCGCTGAGCTTTCTCGGCGAGATGTGGATGTCTCCAAACTGCTGGGAGACGCCCTGAAGGGGTCATCGCTGAAGGACAAGTGCCTGCACTTGTCCCAGCTATCCCTGCACCCTGTCTCCCCGCTTCATTCTGGGGGAGACTCATACTGTCACCCCCCAGTTCCATCTCCTCTACTGGTCTCACCCCAGAAACCTGGGGATCTCCACCAGCAGGGGAAATCAGTTTGGGCGAGTTCTGTTCCTCTCGCCCACCCTTCCCTTCTCTACTTTTATTGAAATTTGGGTTCATACTGTTCCCACGAGAGTCGGAGGAGCTAAATCGTCACTCGTGGCAGTGCCCCATACCACGAGAAGGCTACAATACAATGGGGTTTCGCCCGGTTCCCCAAGGTGACCGCTACCGCACACATGTTTTACCACCCTGTACGCATTCAGCCTCGACGCGCATCCCATCTCAGCTTGGGTGGGGATACCTAAAGGAGTTGGGAAGGATGACTAGGATGGGATAAAAGGAGGGGAGGAGCCGGAGGGGTTTATTCCGGCTCCCGCCAGGACCTCGTTTGCCACCTCCCGAGGGAGGTGCCCAGATCGCATCACGTGGAGGTGAGGTTGACTTGGGGAGTTACAAGCAGACAGAGACGCACAAGGCACTCTGTCCTATCCCCCTTGTGATCCAATTTGATTTAAAACATAGATTCTTAGGAAAAATTAACAGAATCTTTCTTTCATAAATTCTTTCTTCAATTTTAGGTATACTTATATATGGTTTTACTTTCCCTTAGTAAATAGCAATAGTAAGAGGGCTTATTGCGATCTTGTCAAACTTTTGAAATCGAGTTTTCACTGGATATACACGTTTTGAGATTTAGGCGCTGGGAGGTCAGCTGCCTTCCTAAAAATGTCATTAGATTATACAATACGTCCCTCACCCACGAGTCGGTTAATAATAAAAGTCCGAAAAATTAACTAAATTTCAAGAAACTGTTCAATTAAAAACCCGTGAAGTTGCATTAAGGGAAAGTAGGAAGAGCTTTCATAACAAATTTTTACTTTCTCCATTATCGCAAAGTATTGCGATCGTGTCAAACTTCCTGAACGGGTTTTCACCGGATATTCACGTTTTGAAGCCTTCTGAGTCCGAAAAAGTGGTTTTTAGAAATGGGTCGTGTGGGTCAGTATTACTCAAAAAGGAAAATCGCAGAAAGTTCAAACTTGATATTTGTTTAAGTGCTAGCAGGGAACCCGATAATAAGATTTTGATCAAAATCGGGTCACCAGATGTAGTACTTTATTGAATGAATTTTCTCAAAAATGGCTCCAATGATCTTCTGTAAACTTGGAATATTAACGCACAAATTTTTATTCGATACTTTTACCGGGAAAATTCATTAAGAGGGAGGAAGGGATGAGTTTATATTTTCCTTTAAAGTGTTATTTCAGTTTATTATGTCATCTATCATTGGGAAGGGATTAGCTCAATCGTAGCGCGTTGGAGGTCCCGGGTTCGAGTCCAGTGCTACCCTTTCCTTCCTAGAAGCCTCTATAGCTCACTGTTTGGTGATAGGCAGTGTTGCCTGTAGCGAGAGTCCACTGTCCGGATGTCGACAGTGCACTGAGAAGGCTGCGGGCACCAATGACCACAGATCTTGACACGCGCCTAAAAGAACAAAAAATATCACTTACATAATATTAATTACAATTAAATGTGATGCCAGAGTTACGAGCTTGAAGAAAATTGGTTCACAGGAACTGCAACTTTACTGAACATTTCTTTTTCAGTTCTTTGCAACTTTCTCCACAAAGACACCAACGAATTTCATTAAACTCACTATACTACCTATTTATTATACCAACTATAACAAGTAACCTACGAGTATATAGACCTGTCACTTCTGTTTGAATTAGTTTTCCGAATAAATACATTTAAGGGAGGTTTGGGGGGAGGAGTAAAGATATGCTTTCCTCAAAATACTACTTTTTATAAAAACTATAAAGTCATAGTTTTATAAATTTTACGTTCTCCCATTTATTTATTTGAAGACATGTAACCATCAAGAATTATTTTGTATCGTTTTTCCCTCTAAACTAGCTACCGCAACTGGTTTTAAGTGGGTTCGTATAGATAAAATATCTAAACTTCAATAAAGAATCTGTCGATCCGTTCTTCTTCTTGACCAACACAACGGGAGAAGCCCAAGGGCTGCTAGAGTTCGATAACGCCTTGTGTCTTCATGTCGTCTAACATCTGGTCAACTTCCTGTTGTTTGGCCAGGGGAATCCTTCGTGGTGGTTGCTTGATGGGTGGATGATCGCCCGTATTGATTCGGTGTTGCACCGTCTTCGTCCTTCCAAGATCTTGTCGCTGCAAGAAAACACATGTTGGAACTTCCACAGCAGCTCTTCGGCCGGTTTCCTGTCCTCAGGTTTCAAATCGGCAACTGCACTTTTTATGAATTCGTTCATTTCTGTGGATTTTTGTGCAGGTTGCCTCTCAGCTAGATCTAGCTGACAGTCTCAGAACCGGTTATCATCTTAACCTCTTCACACCTGCCTTCTTCAGCTTTTGGACGAAATCCTTAGCGTTCAAAAGTCTAGCCGGTATTTTATTAGTTTTAGCTCAGATAAGCGTCTGTTCTACGAGAATGCCGTTGTCGAGTTGCGGGGTCGGCTCTAATACTCCCTGTAACCTCCTGGTTTTTCCTCCAAAGCGACGGCTTCACTCCTCCAGGCGGCTATGGCTTCACTCCTTGGCGGTAGGACAAGGTCTTCCGCAAGCATCACTTGCCTTACCACTCCATCATCTTCTTTACACATCTTTAGAACGGTCTCCTCATTCCCTATTCGCATAGATCTCTCATCAAACTTCAGGACGGCTTTATGGGCCTTCATAAAATCCATCCCCAGTATGACTGGATCCTCAATATCTGCCACAAAAACATGATGGGGGATCTTTTTACTACCCACCTCGATGGTGACCTGAGTTTCACCACGGCATCCATGCTCTCCCCATTGGCCGTCACGATAGATAACCTCTCGAAGGAGTTCTTAAATTCCACTTCGGTAGGAAACCTTTCCTGACAATAGTGTGGGTGGCTCCGGTGTCTACGGCCATCTGGCAGGCTTTACCCGCAACCTTTCCTTCCAGTAGTAGTCCATTATCGTCGCATTTCAGCCGTGAAACCTTTAACTGTGCTGGGGCATAAGGAGACGAGCCGGCTTCCGGCCCTCAAAGCCGGCTACTCGAAGTTTTTCCTGATTATCTTCGCCCTTTTGCTGTTTCTTGCAAGGAGGGCTTTTACACTCTACTGCACTTGGAGCGACAGATGGCTTCACATAAGTCTGCCTGACCCAAACTGGATCCATCTGGATGCTCTTTTTTACAGCCTCAAATTCTAAAGCTCCAGTGCCTCCCCGATCGTCCTTGATCTGGCCAACTTGATAGCCTGTTTTAATTCAGGGCCCTTCAGGCCGTCGCCGAAGGCATCCGCAGTAAATCCCTCCAAAAGATTGTCATCCAGGCCGGGGAACGCCATTCTAACCAAGCGGGAGATATCGGCACTAAATTGTTGGAGTGTTTCTCTCGGGTGATGGCGCCGTGTTTTGAACTGCTTCCTGTACAGCTCCTGCATATGCTTGTCGCCGAACCTCCTCTCCATGTGTTCGCTCAAATGGGCAAAATCTCCTCGGTTATCCTCCGGACTGCTCCGGAGGATGCCAGTGCTTCGCCTCGCAGCGAGGTAATCAGTGATGTTGCTTTCTCTTTCTCGCTCCATCCATTTGCGGAAGCGGCAGCATTAAATTGTAGCAAATAGTTAGCCCACGATGATGCTCCGTCCTAGACTAGCGGCTTGATTTGCGCATGAGCTCTGAACACCACTCGGGGGCCTTCATTTTCCTGTATGCCTGCCGTTGGAGTGGCTCCAACTCCAACCTTGGGCAAGCCAGACTCCATGCTCTCCAATCGGCGTCTTATGTACTGCTCTACCTCGCCTACCTTCCTCTCCATTTCGGATTTTAACTCCTCTTGGATCTGGTCTGTTTCTTCTTGGACCTTATTTATCTCCCTTTTTATATCTGCTCTCATTTCATCCTAGCCCCTCTCTATTTTGTCTTTTATTTCATCCTGGCCCCTCTTTATTTCGTTCATTTCATCCCGGCTCGTCCTTATTTCATCTTTCATTTCATCCTGGCCCCTTTTCATTTCCTTCAAAAATGTCATCATTTCCTCCATTTTCCGCGATTGACTTCTGGTACTTATGGGCATACAACAAAACTGATACTAAACTGTTACCTGTTTAGAGATTTTATCCCACTTCTGGCACCAAATGTAACGTTTTTCCCTCTAAACTAGCTACTGCAACTAGTTTTAAGTGGGTTCGTATAGATAAAATACTCTAAACTTCAATAAAGAAAACACCAATTTATTGTTATACAAAATACAACACTTAATAATAATTACTTCACAGTTTAAACCACAAAAGTTCACTTTGCTCACTTTTTATACACTTTCCACAAACGTACACTTCGTTCGTAACTAGAAAAATCTCCAAAACTCTCTGCGGTCCGACTATTTATACCAGTGGAGAATCTTCTCAATCCTTCCAGAGAGAACTAGAGCGCGTCGCCAGCGCTTCCTAGCGGCCACTAAGAGAACTTGAGGTTCCTACTTCCTTTTCTAGATGGCACCACTGGCTGCGTTACACTATGTTAGAAGAGAATTAGTCAATTGTAACCATGTAAATTACAGTAAGAGAAAGTTGTTTTTTTTTTTACTTTTGCTTACCGTGTCAAATTTTCGAAATTGAGTTTACACCGGAAAGACATATTTTGCGGTCCCTTGAGTCGGAATTTGTTTTTATACAAATTAGTCTCTCTCTCTCTCTCTCTCCCTCTCCCTCTGTTTTGGGACTTCTTTTATTTTGCTTATATTTAAATGATCTGCCAAAGGTATAAAGCATTGCAAACATGTGACCTACGCGGATGACCTGCAAATATATTTACGTTGTTTACCATCAGTATTAGAAAGTGGGATTGAGAAAGTTTGGCTTGATGTAGATTCTATCCTTAACTGGACACAGTCCCATTTTATTACATTTAATATTACAATATCAAAAGCAATAATTGGCAGTAGAAAATATATAAAAGCAATTAATTTAGATTTAATTTCCAAAATTACTGTTAATAATATAAATCTACCTTTATGGTGTGACTGCGAAATGTTTAGGTGTGACAATTTCTAATAAATCTCTATACCAGCTAAAACTCCATAAAAATATGTTCCTATGTCTCTCGCAAACAGCTTTTTAGTACCCTCAATTTCCTTATTTTGATTACTGTTGCCTAATATATATGCTGACCTTACTTCGAAACCTAACACAAAATTACAAACTTCATCATTTAATTCCTGTATCCGTTTCATTTAAATATTAGGAAAGATGAACATATTACCTTATTCTAAATTGGCTCAGTGTAGATTACTGTAGAAAGGACTTTTGGGCAATTTCATATAACTGTTGTTTAGAACACAGACTCCAAAATACTAATTTGACCTGTTTACACTTAAACCTGCAATAGACTTACGAACTGACTGACTTTCGATTCCAAACTGTACATACAACCACATAGGACTGTAACATACCAAAACTCTTTTACCATTACTTCTAGTAGACTTTGGAACGACTTACTTACTGACTTGACAAGCAAGAAATCATTGCCTAATTTTGTTTTTCGTTATAATCATCTGTTTGTTCAGTATAAAGGGATTTTCAAGTTTGTATATAGAAGTTATATTTTGTTATATCATTAAATTAATAATAATAATAACAATTATTATTGTTATTTTTATTATTAATTTCATATCTGTACATATTATTGTAAAATATTCTATACATAATTTAATTATTAATGTAAATAGTTATAGGGAATTTATTTTATTTTATTCTCTCAGACCAGCGAATATTATTGCATTTATTAAAAAGATATATATATATATAATAAAAGATAGAGATATATACAATAAGTTTCTGTTTGTTGCTCTTGAGGAACATAAGTCCCAGAGCATAATAAATCTATCTTTCTTTCTGTGTATGTGTGTGTGTGTGTGTGTGTGTTTGGTAATAAGATTTTTGTATTTCTGTCAAAATCGGTTAACCGGAAGTACCACTTTGCAAAATGGATTTTTTACTTTTTTGTGATTTCCTCGAAAATGGCTCCTTGATTTTCTTTAAACTAGGTACATAACTACATATATTAAAAGCTAGAACTTTTATTTCAAACATTACTCCGGGAAAATTCAATTAAGGGCTTTCGGAGGAGGGGTGGGGATATGCTTTTTCTTTAAAGTGCTACTTTAATGTATTTTAATACGATTCTCATCTACATAATATTAATTAGAAAATGTTGCCAAAATTCCGAATTTTTGAAAAACTCGGTTTTACCGGAAGTGTAACTTCATTGAACAACTTTTTTAAGTTTCGTGGTGGGGAAACTAATGATTTCTTCAAAAAAGTCGTTTTATAAAGTTTAGATTCTCCCATTCGTGTAAATTGAACACAAACTTAACAGTTATATATTTGTATGGAAGTAGCCAGTTATTGACCACCTAAATTGCAGTAAGAGAAAGTCGTATGAATATTTCATACCAGATTTTTTTTCTCTGTTTTTATATATTTTCTAAACTTATTTAACTGTTAATATTTGGGTTTTATGATTTGTGCGGCAACAGATGGCTGGGTGCAGGTGTGAAGCCTCCGTTGAGGCCGTCACTATCAGTTGCGGAGACTGCTTTCAGAGGCGATCGTCCTGAACTAAGTGAAGCTGAATGCGATATTGATACTCTCAAAAAATTGAAACTTGGTATTCGTTCTACACTTTGGTCCAGACCTGGCTCACAGAATCCACATTCTGATTATTCGATCGCCGTTTAAGAAAAGAAAAAAGAAAAGTTTTTTACACTATGTAAGTTTATATATATGTATTTGTATTTTTGTTTGGTACAATATTAGTATTTCATCAATTTAGTGTGACAGGAATTCTTGAAAATATTAAATAAATGAAAAAACGGAAAATGAAAAGAAAACTGTTGTGTACAAACAAATTTTTCGGCCAATCATTGTCTCACTAATTTACTCAGTAATTTAATAGAAAAGTAATTTATGTTAAAAATGACGATAAATTAACGTATATCCTGCCGCTTTATTTGAATGTAAATCACTAGGAGAACCAATTTGAAGAGTTATATACTTTTCTTACTAATAACAATAATAATAAAGCCTTTTATTAGTTTCCTATTTACAAAGAATTACAAAAGAAATTTCTTTATGAATACACAAAACTTAGTGGAATAAAATGAAATGAAATAAAATAATTAAACTACTTTAAAAGAAAAAATCAAAATACATATGAATTACACCACAAAAAAAAAAAGTTATAATGTGGAAAAATTAGGAAACTAGGCCCATTTTTGGGCAAAGGCCTCTCCCAGTTTAGACCAAGAATGCTGTTCCGAGCTCTACGCTTCCATAAGATTCCTGCTTGTTGGAAAAGTTCATCCCTCCATCTCAACGGCTCTCTACTTCTATTTCTATAGTAGTCGACGGGTTGCCAGTCTAAAATTCTCCTAGTCCAGCGATCGTCATCTAATCTTTCAATGTGGCCGGCCAATTTCCATTTTAGTTTTTTAATTGTGGCCGCAGCATCTTCCACTTTTGTCCTTCGCCTTAACTCTTCATTAGTGAGTCTATCCTTTTTGCTTACTCCCAGAATGCTCCTTTCAATTGCCCTTTGTGTTACTTTTAGCTTTTCCATATTTTTCTTCGTCACTGCCCATGTCTGAGCGCCGTAAGTCATGCAAGGTAGTATACACTTATTGAAGGTCACACGTTTTAGACTTAAGGACATTTTACTCTTAAATATATACTTTAGAGACCAATATTTTTTCCAGGAGAAAGATATCCTGCGATCTATTCCTTTGCTAAAATTGTCTCTAAAGGATATTGTTTGTCCAAAATAAATTGTTTCTGTGGACCATTCCAACTTCTTGCCATTAAGAAAAATATCTGATTTGCTGCATTAGTTAGGAGTACCGTTTTTTCTGACTAATGACAAGTCCAGAATGTTTTCCAGCATTGTCCAATTCATCGAGCATTTGTTGTAATTCATTTGCAGATTTGGCAATCAAGACAATATCATCTGCAAAACGCAGATTATTTCAACGCCATTTATTATATTAATAAATTATATTAAATTTAAAAAAAATTATATTAAATTAATTATATTACATTATTAATTATATTAATATTTATTTTATTAAACTAATATTAACGCCATTTATTTTTAAACCTTTATCTTGCCAGTAGAGATTTCTAAACACTTGTTCCAAGATGCAGTTGAATAAATTTGGCGAAAAGGGATCGCCCTTCTCACACCTCTTTGCAATAGGAAATAAGAGCCGGCTCTATCTAATATTACTCTGGCCTTTTTGTTATCATACCAATAATTTAAAACATGAATGTATTCTCTACCCACTCCTTGTTCTGCCAAACTTCTATAAATGGCATCATGTTTAACAAGGTCGAATGCTTTTGTGAAGTCGACCAGTTTCTCGGGCGATTCACTCAGTTCACGTTTTTTACTGTTCATCTTCTTATCAATTATTATTAGTTTATCATATTTGATAACTGCAAATTTGCCTTCATCTCGAGCTTTTTTCAATTCGTCTTTCAAATTACGTCGAATCTGGAGAATTTTTGGAGGGAAATCTTCTGTCAGAAAAATATTGGTATCGCGTAAATTTTTCTTTTTTTGTAAGATATCTACTTTCTTTTTCCAGGTTGTAAAACCTACAATAATTGGTCTATCACTGTTTACTGTAACGGGGCCAATTCTTCTAATGAAGTCTATTTCTTCATCTTTTATATTTATTTATTTTCAGTTCATTTCGAATCAGACAATATTTTTGCCTCTAGACAAACTCTATTTTCGTCTTCATCTTTTATTCCATATATCACTATATTCTTTCTTCTAACTTCATGTTTAAAAAAATCAAGACGTTTCTCTTGATTGCTTAATGTAACTTGCATACCTTTGAAAACCTCTTTGAAATTCGTAGAAAAGTTATCTGTAAATTTATTTAGTTCTCCTTTTATTTCTGATTTCATTTCTTCTTTTAATTCGTCTTTAAATGTTTGTAATAAACTTTTAAGTGTATGTGCATCCATCATGGCAGGCAATATGAAAGAAGTGTGAAAAATAAAATTAAATTATAATGAACTGGTTTATTTTAAAATGAACTTGAACTTGAAAATAATATAGTACCGATAACAGGACCAAATGTGCAGTATTTATATTTTTGCTAGAAGTATGCTTTGTTTGCTTATGAGGTGGCTTGTATCATACAGAAATAATCCTCTATAGGTCATACATAATATTTATGCTACAGTTACACAATGACGTATCGATACCCCACTCCATATACGTAATACGTTCATACAGACATACCTGAACATATATTCCTTTTAATTTAATTCAGTGAGATATTTTCTTTAATTTTCGAAAAGCCGCTCGATAAATTTTTTTTAAAACTTTCAGCAATTGCTGAAAACAATTCAAACTTAGTTTTTGCAAATTTTTATCGATGTATTCCACCTAAAACCTTATTAACTGAACTAAACTGTCAGACACGATGTTTACTGTATCATTTCACCAGACTAACTCACTAATAACAAAATTTACACTTAATAATAATTGGGGACTGGAATGCTCGTGTGGGGGATGGACAGTGTGTTCCGGATTTAGAGGATTACATATTTAGTAATCATGAGATTAGCAGCAGTAGCTGCAGTAAAGATAGTAAACGGAATAACGCAGGGAAGAAAGTACGAGGATAATGGTTTAATAAATCTGAATGGGCGAGTGGAGGGGGATAGCAATAGGGAATGCACTTATATCGGAGGTAGGGGATTTATGTGTAGTATCTATAATATTTTGCAGAATATTGTACCTTTCAAAGTACTTGATATGCCATTTTCTGATCACCTTCCCTTGGAATGTAATCTTAGACTGACCTCAACTTTGAGCAATGAAACTGTACTCCCTTTACTGCCTTCATTGCTTTGGAAAGAGAAAGAAGCTAAATTATACAAAAAAAGAATGGAAAATGAAACTAATTGGTTAATTAAAAAACAGATAAAGAAATAGGAACTAGAGAATTATCAGAATGAATAATAAAATGTACAATAAAGTTACAAAACAGTATTTGCATCACGTCATTGAATGGTAAATGTGGTTGGTATGATTGGGAATGTGCAAAACTAAGATCTAGATCTTTTAAACTTTTAAACCTATTTAGACAAACAGATGCCGCATTAGTTAGACAAAAATATTTGGAAGTAAATACAATGTTTAAACAGGTATGCCAGAGTAAGAAAAAAGATTGTAATAGTAAATCAATTTTAAAGTTACCTCAAAGTAAAGATGCAAAAGATTTCTGGTCTGTAGTAAATAGTTCAAAAATTAATAAATATATGTGTAGTCCAGATATAGCGGTTGATGAATGGGTGGTGCATTTCTAAAACTTATACAATCAATCTCTCAATGCTTCAACATGCAATATGTGGAACCTTTTCGTCCAAATGAATATTTGGATAGTGCGTTTAATTTAGAGGAATTGAAGTGCTGTTACATAAAGCAAGGGCTAATAAAGCACGGGATACATAGAATTCCGAGTGAATTTTATAAAGAGGCCACAGAGAATTTTAGGAATATTTGATTATGTGCCTTAATGATAATTATGAGAAGGGCAAGGTGCCGGAACATTTTAATAAAGCGATAACCTATATTTACACAAGGCTGGCCAATTGTGTGACTTGAGTAATTATAAAGGGATTTCATTTATAAATGCAGTTGAAAAGTTATATTCGCTTTACTTAGTCTGCGGTTAATCAATTGGGCAGAAGAAAATAATATATTAAGTATAGCGCAGGCAGGGCTCAGGAAAAGTTACATTACGATAGATAATATTTTTGTTTTATACAATGTAATTAAGTATAAATTATCTCTTTTTAAAAATAATAAAATTTAGTGCCTATTTGTGGACTGAAAGCCGCATTTGAATCAATTGACCGTTCGACATTATATTATAAGTTATTTTCAATGAGGATGTCAAGCAAATTTATCAGAGCAATGCAAAGTTTATTTTCTGATACTAGAGCGGCAATTGGGTTAAAACAGGGAATTTCTAGAACGTTTAAGTCTCAAGTTGGTTTGAAACAGGGCTGTAATTTATCCCCGTTACTGTTCTCTTTATTTTTAAATGATCTTTGTGAGAAACTGGGAGGTGGAATTTGCGTTGGTAATTTAAAAATGAATGCTCTCCTCTACGCAGATGATATTGTAATTCTGGCGGGATCTCCGGTTAGACTCAGGGAAGCGATATTAAATTTAGAAAGATATTTGGACAACTGAACCTCACATTGAATACTAAAAAGACCAAAGTAATGATTTTCGGAAACAAGAAAGGGAGAACAGCGAACTATGTTTGGAAGTATAAAGAGGAACAAATAGAAACGGTAAGAGAATATAAATATTTAGGCATTCTTTTAAAAGACGACTTGTCTTTAAAGACGCACATTAAACAGAAAGTGCAAGCTGTTAAGTTTGGGTTGAACACTACTTGGGCAAAATTTATTGTAAACAATGAAGTTCCACTAGCGGCAAAATACCGGGTTTTTGATGCGGCGACCAGATCCATTCTATGTTATGGGAGTCAAGTGTATGGGGTTTCCGAAATTTCCCTAAATGGAAAAGGACCAGAGAATGTTTATAAAAAGGTTGTTTTACCTCCTACCTAATACCCCTAATTATATGTTGTATTTGGAGACGGGAAAAAATTTGATGTACGAACACACTATAAATATGCACATTAAATATAAACTTAGAATATAGCAGTACTCGGATGATCGTCTGCCTAAAATAGTGGCTAAGGAGGCCTTGAAATATAATAACTCCTGGTTCAATGAATGGTGTAAATTGGCAAATATGGTGGGCGGCGAATTGGACAGGAAAATTAAATGTAGTAGAAATTGATTATCTGAACGACCAGTAGGCATGGATTTTATGCAAATTATTTTTAGGGCAAGAGGTGAGCTTTTTAATTTAAATTATAAATCTTGGTTAGAAAGGGTTCATTTATGTTCCTTATGCAATCTAAATGAGAATGCAACAACTTTACATTTTTTGGGCGTGAAATGTGCAATACTGGGTTTTGTAAGAAAAAAGTATTAAAAAAAAGGAAATAGATTAAAATGTAATGATTGAAATATTGAATGGAAGCGATTTGAGAATCTCTATAACTTCATAGAAGAGGCTGTACGATATAGAGAAATGTTAGTTAGGGAATTTAATTACAATTAATTAGTGCATAAAGGTGATTCAAAATTGATTGATGTAAACATCTAAAGAAGTAAAAAGACACACTTTAGTTTATTTTTTCTTATCTTATTTATATATTGTTTTATTTATGTTATTTATAGAAGGATAGCCACAGTTGTGACAAACGGCTTAGCCATGTCGGTATGGTGTTTAGTAAATATTTTGAAAAAAAGATGTAATTATAATAAACATATTTATCTATCTATCTACTATCTACATAGTCAGTAATTTAGGACTGAAATCGGCCTTCTACGAAAGATAAAAAAGCTGTTGTAAGCCTATTCAAACTGAAAACAGGAATTCTCATCTTATACCATCATATTTTTGGAAAACCGGAATAGGTTTTTATGCGAAAAGGTGATGAATGCTGTGTTTCCACTCAATTTCGAAAAGAAACCTTCTAAAGACGGACGCTCAAAGTCTATAATCGTATCCTATGGCTTATCTAATAAAAAAAATCACAAAATATATTTAAAAAGCAAAAAATACTAGTAATATTTTGGAAATACTCTCTAATATGGTTTTTATGAATAACGTTCCTCCTTTCTATCACAAAAAGAATGGGATTCCATTTGTTTCAGGAAGTTGTCAAGGTGGAAGGAAATTTGGAGGCCTCAATTTGGAGCGGCCACACACACTGCCGTTGTTCTCCTTCAGTTCTTCTTATTATAAATTTACATTTTCATTTATAGTTTGTTCTAATTTTAAAAAATTATTATAATAATTGAACAAACAGCAAAGTACAATTTGATCACTTTTGGCAATCATTGGACAAAATCAAATTATTATAATTGATATTATTATTTAGAAAATTGAACGAAAATATTTTTATTTGTTTTTTACTTCAAAAAAATCTATACATATTTATAAATGAAAAAAGATAGGAATGAAAATAAACTGTACCAAATATATTAGAAAGAGAGAGAGTGTCCTAGTTATTTCAAACAATAAAGTACTGAAAAGGATGTACGTGATAGTTATTGGCTGAAAGTTCTTAATTAAATTTCCGGCCTAATGTAATATTTGGCTGAATTTGGTACAAAACACACACACACACACCTATTTACACTATTTATTTTAGTACTTTAATTAAATAAAACAAAAACAAATTTATACTATGTTTTTAATTAAATAAAACATAATGTGAATTCTACTTAGCAAAAATGAAAATTTCCAAAACTTTGCGAATAGAGAACGATCCTAAATGAATGGTATTATATATAATATAATATATTTATTGTTATTTTGATAAAAGTAAATAAATAAAAATGTTTACATTTTTTTAAAAATAAAATAAAATCGTTTTGTACAAAAAAAGAAAAATGTTTTTTACTGTACTATATATAAATATTTATAAAATAAGTTGTAAATGTAATATATATATATATAGTTTACAAACTGTTAAAGTAAAAATAAATTAAAGAGAAAAGAGAATTTGTAAAAAGATATCTTTGTAACGATCGGTATGAAAGAATAAAATGTGATATATATTTAGTTAGTTATACAAGGGTTTCGTTTCTTGTTTGTTTTTTTTTATTCCATTTCATCATCAGCAGCAACTGTGAATATCAGTAAAAAGTGAAATAGTCACACGAGTTTCTCTTTCTCTTTTTTATACAATTAATATATGAAATGACAAATTTTCTCCAAACTCAAATTTTCTATATTTATCCTAACATAAAAAAATATAGAGGAGGTGGGGCATTAGTACCACCCTACTAGTCTTGGCAGGTAGAGAGAAGTGTAGATTATATAATGGCTCAGTAGAGCGTCCTGGAAATACTGAACCAACTACATATAAAATTTGAAATGAACGCCAAAAATTCCGCACAACTATCCCAAGTAATTTTTTTTTTTGAAAAATATTTCAAATAAAAGCAATACGTTGTTTTCTGCGAAGTAAACATAAAGGAAAGCGTTAAGGGCGTTTTCGAGAAAATTTCAAAAAAACTTGAAAAACCTATTCTATAAAGTCGCACTTCCGGTAAACCAATTTTCTTCAAATTTGGAATTCTATCAATACTTATGTAGGTGTATTAATATTATGTAGGTGGTTAAAACATATTATTATAATGAAGTGGAACTTTAAAAGAAAGCTTAACGCTACTGTTCCCCACGCAGAGGCGAATGGGGCTGCGACCCACCCCTGTTCGGCAACTCGATCTGGTATTCAGATGGATCCAAAACTCCGACTGGGGTCGGAGCTGGGGTCTACGGGGGCAGGCCTAAAGTTAAAATTAAGGCCAGCCTAGGGAAGTACGCCACGGTCTTTCAGGCTGAAGTCGTGGCGTTACAACTCTGCGCTAGGGAGATTATAAGGCAAAGGATAGTGGGTAGAAGAGTGGCCATATACTCCGACAGTCAGGCAGCCCTGAAGGTACTTTCCTCACACCAAATAGTCTCAAGACTGGTGTGGGACTGCCTACTTGCCCTCACCGAGGTGGGTACTCGGAATAAACTGACACTCGCCTGGGTGCCGGGACATGCGGGGTTCCTGGGCAATGAGAGGGCGGATGCCCTAGCGAGGGAAGGGTTCGCAGGATACCTTTATAGGCCCCGAACCCTTCTGCGGCTTGTCCAGGAGCCTCATCCAAACTTCTATCAGGGGTGGATAGAAGATCAGCGTCTGCGTTGGTGGGAGGGAACACCAGGACAGAGGCAGGCAAAGCTCTTCATTAAAAGACATTTGCCTAAATTTACCAAAGACCTACTGAGCCAAACCCGAAGGGATATAAGGTTAATTGTGGGTCTACTAACAGGGCATTGTAGGCTGAATAGACACATGCACCACCTACAACTTGCGGATAGTGCGGTATGCCGATTCTGCAAGGTAGAGGAGGAGACCCCGGCGCACATCCTTTGTGAGTGCGCCGGCCTGGCGAGGATTAGGTTTCTTCAATTGGGGACGGGCAATCCCGAAGCTGAAAGCTTCATGACGGAGCCGCTCTCAGCTTTGCTAGGATTGATTAGGAGGGCAAAGCTGGGGGCTGTTCTGTAACTTAAGGGGATCCACAATAGACCTCAATTTGTAGGTCGCAGTGGAATGAGGCCCCCCCCCCCCCGATTCTATTCTTTTCTATTCTACTGTTCCCCACTGAAATGCACAAAAATAAATTTAACATTTTAGGAAAAATGTTTAGATAAAAGAGAAGTGTTTATGTGTGTGTAGATAGTATAAGGAAGTTTGAAGGAAATCCTTGCTGCCGTTTTCGAAAAAAACTGAAAACTGAAAAAAAAACATTCAGTAAACTCGCGATTCCAGTTGATGGATTTCCGCCTGAAATTTTCGTGCCTGATGCGGTGGTTCTATCTAAACGGAATATCAAGTTTGAGCTTGTTTCGTTTTTGAAATATTCTGTTCACACACATACCATTCACTAAAAATATTTCGTATTCAAGTGACCCCAAAACATGTATTTCCCGTGAAAACACAATTTCGAAAATCTGGCACGATCGCAATATTATCGGAGTAAATGGAAGTAAAAAAATGTTTTTTTTGGAAAATCATATATATATATATCAGCAAAAAGTGTGAAGGCCATAAATTAAGTTAAGCCTAACGTCACGGATTATTCAGAATCCCCTAAAATGAATTTTTCTGGAAGAAGGTTTCAATTGAAATTGATAGGTTACATAGGTGCTGCTAACATTCCGAGTTTAAAGAAAAACGTTCACGTTTCGTCCACGAAACGTGATTTTCCAGCAAAGTCCAATGCAGGAATTTTGCACCTTCGATTAATTAATTTTCTTTATACTTGAAATTCTAGGCACAATGTCGTTTTCCTAGACAAATGTTTCAGATACAAGTATTAGGAGCATATTTCTGCGTTTCTATGCAATATTTACAAGAAAACGCTTAAAAGTGGGGATAGAAAATCTTGTAAAGTCACACTTTGATTGACAAAGATTAACCAAAACCTTTGTGTCAGATGCGTTGGGGTGACCTGATCGAAATATCAATGGTTCTACGAATTTTCGTTTTGAATTATTTTCTTCACACAAACAACGTATGCGTTATGCACAAGACCAAGAAGACATTTAACAGCATGAAAATCTCTGACAATTTAACTTGCTGGGCGGACGACATTAACATCACAATTCATAAGCCAAGAGTAAAAAAGAAAGTCTTGCGCCACCACGATATTATCAATTGAACATAACTTTACCGTTGTTAAGGGATACAAAATACAAACAAAACCAATAGAAGTAAAAAATAAATTTTCGGTTCTTTTAACTTTAAACGATCACAAGTTTGAACTAAGCAAATCAGCATATCAAAATTAAAAATTCCTTCAATATTCCTGCAGAAAGCAAGCAACCAATGTCCAGGAAATAACCAAAGATATTAATTAATGGGGCAACTACTAGCCAAGTTAGATCTCCATATTAAACAATGCAATAATAAAATAAATTTCTGCTTAGTTGTATACCGATTCAAAACTGAAATTTTTCTCACATTTCTCAATCCTGAAGGCAGTAACAAACGACTATCAATCAGTAAACTACGAGGTGTACCTTACTCACTGACCGAAGAAGAAATTAGTGAAGAACTTTCAGCTTGCTATACGGTACTGAAAGTTACCCGACTACACAATAAAGATAAACATCTAACACCTCTTTGTGTTCTAGAAATTCAAAATAATTCAGCGGCGAAAACAATTTTTCAAGTAGAATGACTGGGTCGTGCAGTAATATCAGTAGAACCCAGACATAAATCTCAAACAAATCCCACAATGCACCAACTGCCAGGAGTACGGACATACAAAAAATGTTTGCCAGATATGTGAAATGTGCGGAGCCCAACACTTTTCCAGATGTCGTCACGAGAAATTTTTTTTATATTTATTTGAAATTAATTTTAATGAATTTGTAGAAAAATGGAAGACGCAGTCCAATAAAGTTATTAATTTGGAAAAGTGTCAATAAAATTGAAAATAACTATAGAAGAAATAATTTGCTTTTGTTTAATCTGCCAGAAAAACCAAATGAAAAACTCTGGGATTTGGAGAAGGAAGTAGAGATTGTTTTGAGAGATAAGTTACAGACAGATATTAGCTTAAACGATGTTGATTTTATAAGAAGAATTGGTAGAGAAAAAGGAAAGCGACCCGTATTAATCAGACTTTTGGCTATGAGACGTAAGTTTGAGTTGTTGAGGTCAGCTAAACATTTAAAAGGAACTAATTTGGTATTATCTCAAGACTTTCCGCTAAGTGTAAGAGAGACTAGGAAAAAATTGTATCCTTTTTTGAAAGAGGCAAGAAATGATAATAAAAATGCATTTATAAAGTATGATAAGCTCTTTATAGAAGGCAAATTGCTGTCTTTAGAGGAATTTTTAAATAAAAACGCAGGGAGCCCTATTTATTCGTCTGGGAGTGAGGGAGGAGATGAATCAGTAAGTACGGGATATGAAAATCTGCCAGATGGCACCTTGAGAAATTGGTTGAAAGAAGGTAGGCTAGTGAAGAGTAGGCAAAAAAGAAAAGCAGAGGGGTCACCAGACAAAAGGCAGTATTTTCGTCGATCACAGGCGGCTAGAAGGTCACCAAGAGAGAGTAGCCAAGGTATGCGGCAGACCTCAAAAGAGAGCATCTAACAAGAAAGGCAACCCACAAATTAAGGCAATAACAGAAAATGAATGTGATGGTAATAATATTTTGCCTGGATTAACAGGTTTGAATACAAATGCTACTCATATTAACATTGGTTTCTGGAATGTAGGAGGTGTAGGTACTTTGGCTCACATGGATGGTGTTGAGATTAATAATTTACTTGAATTTGATATATTATGCCTATGTGAGACCTGGTTAAGCACCGACAACTTCACCATTCCTTCATTTCTATTAAGTTATCAGACATATTATGTTAAAGCAGATAAAAAATTTATAAAGGGTAGAGCTAGCGGAGGTCTTATTATATTAATTAAAAAAAAATTAAATTTGGAGATTACAGAGCTAAGTAAATGTAACTTGTGGTTATTTCTATTAGTAAAATTTAGGTCAGATTCTTTGATTTTGGGTGTTGTCTATTTAAAACCCGATATTGATATAGCTAATACAATGCAAAATTTAGATAGTGAATTATTTAAATTAAGGCAGGAATATCCAGAGTCTAGTATTGTACTGGGAGGCGATTATAATGCAAGGTTAGGCGAGTTAAATATGTTAGAAAGCGATATTTTCATTGGTACATGCTTTACTGGAAAGAGGAAGAGTTTGGATGAGTTAATAACTGACAAGGGTAGAAGACTAACTGAAGTTATGGAGAATAATGGTTTGTTTTTATGTAATGGCAGATCGAACGATGATTACCCAGCTAATTATACATTTATTGGCTTTCAAGGGAAAAGTGTGATAGACCTTGTTTGGATGGATTACCTTGCTTTGAAATATTGTTATCACTTTAGTATTTTGTCAATTACTTCATTTTCGCAGCATTTACTTTGCAGATTGCAAATTAAGATAGATATTAATTTAGATAATAAAAAAATTAAAAATATAAAACCTAATATAAACAAAAGCACTCAATTAATAAAAATTGATTCAGAAAAGTTGATAAAATTTTATAATCTATTAGAATGTTCTAATACAATCTATTTTAATAGTACTTCTGCAATGGATTTATATAATAATTTCTACTCGACATTGCTAAATATAGGACATGAAGTTGGAATTTTTGTTAAGTGCAAACTCAGACATAAACTTCATAGTTATAAATTATGGTTCACTCCTGATTGTAATACAGCAAAACATTTGGTAAAAAAATCTTATAGAAAATGCAAAAAATTAAAATTTCGTGAAGATGTATTAAAGCTATACTTATCGGCCAAAAGAATTTTTAGGAAAACAGTATTAAGTGCAAAATATGATTATTATAAAGAAATTCGATCAAAATTTAACTCCGCAAATAATTCAAAAGATTTTTGGCAGGCAGTAAGAGTATTTCAAAATAAAAATTTTAATAAAAATGAAATCGAAATGAATGTCTGGGAAAATTTTTATAAAAATTTATATCCGGAATTTTTAGGCAATGATGTTGACTACTTCGGGGTACATTGTCCCATCTTCGATGAGGATTTTACTCTGGAGGAATTGATAAATAGTATCGGAGCATCAAAAAAAAATAAAGCTACTGGTCCAGACTTAATAAAAAATGAATTTTTTAAAATTCTACCCCCTTCCTGGACGCACTATTTGTTGAATATGTTCAATAAAATGTGGAATGATGAGGTGATACCTCCCTCTTGGTGTCAAGTTAACACGAAAATGTTATTTAAGAAGGGGGATCCCCTTAATCCTGCTAATTATAGGCCGATCTCATTAGTGAACACAGTTACAAAAATATTTACATACATTCTAAACACTAGGCTTTCCAAGTGGGCCGAATCGTATAACATAATACCTAATGAACAACTAGGCTTCCGTCGAAATAAAGGATGCCGCGATGGAATTTTCATTTTAAGTTCTGCGACAAATATTCAACTGCGTGCTACAGGCGGGCAGATGTATGGGATCTTTGTTGATTTTCGCAGAGCTTTCGATTCGGTCTGTCACATCAAATTATGGGAGAAACTGCTAAATTTAGGTGTAAGCTCTAAATTTATTCGAATTATTAAACAAATTTATGACCAAGCAGTAATGGCCGTTGTGGAAGGGGATTCAAAATCTAAAGATATAAATATTACAGAAGGCGTCCTCCAAGGTGAGATATTGAGCCCTCTATTATTCTCCTTATACCTGAGCAATATAATTGAATTCTTCGAAAACAATGGGGCCCGCGGAGTCAATATTAAAACTAATCAAGAACTTTTAATGCTGCTTTATGCAGATGACATTGTCATTCTAGCGCCGTCCTGGAGAGATGCACAAGTCAGTCTTAATCTTTTGTATAAATACTGTCGCGAAAACTCATTAGAAGTCAATTTATCGAAAACGGTGGTAGTTCCTTTCAAGAAATCGGGGAGAGTTAAAAATTTAAAAGCGCTATATTACAATAATGAACCTCTTCAGTTTAAACAGAATTTTAAATATTTGGGTGTACCATTCTCTTCTAGCGGAAAATTTAGGTTAGCAGCAAATTATTTTTCTTCTAAAAGCCAAGTAGCTATCCCCCAAGTTTTAAATATTCTTTGTAAATGTAAATCTTACACATGGTCCGCAAAGTTGCAGCTATTTAATAGTCTAATAAAGTCAATCTTATTGTACTGCTCAGAAATCTGGGCCCTCCAGTACGAAAATATTGTTGAAAAAGTTCAAATAAAATTCTTTAAATTGCTTTTAAGTCTGCCCGTACATACTCCTGACGTGTATGTGAGATTAGAGACCTGTCAGCTTCCTCTGAAATGTACAATATTCAAAAGAATATTGAAATGGTGGCATAAGTTATTAGTCATGCCTTCGGATTCTCTTCCAAGAGTATGTTTTTTAAGGTTATTGGAATTAATGGAAACCCAAAAACTCCCTTTCAATTGGACGGTTAAGCTGCACCATATGCTAATTGAGATTGGTGCTCAAGATATATGGCAGTTGCAAGATCCAGAAATCCTGAATAGTAACTTGAAAAGCCTACAGGAGAAGTATAATAATAACTGTAAGTGTATCGATATAAATAAAGCACTAATTTCTTCTTATAATATCCATTTTAGAAATGTATTACCTTCCCTCTCCATTCAGCAGTCTTATCTTAATTTAAATATAAATTTTGTAAAGTTAAAAATTTTAGCACAAGTACGCTTAGCATCCAAAAAGTTCCCAGTGTTATATTTAAATGGCAAAAAATACAAATTCGAGCCCGATAAAGAGTGCACATTATGTAAATTGAAAGAACCAGATAGTTTGGAACACTTTTTTCTAAATTGTTCATTGTTTAGCTCTATCCGCCAAAAATGGCTAAGTAAATATATTAGTTGTTACTCTGACCCTTTTCACCAGTTAACAGATCTTAATTCGACTGAAAAAGTTAAATATATATTTTATTATACTAAACAAGCCCTCATCTTGAGAGATTAATAAATTAATTGCTGCCACACATTCATTTACTTATTATATTAATTGTTGGGATTATACGGCTAATTTTAGTTATTTTTTCATTTTTTTTTTAAATTATCTCAATAAGTGTTGTCCTCTTGGTTTATTCTAATTTTTATGTCTATTTGGATATTATTTATTTACAATTATATTATATTTATTTACATATTATATTATATATATATATATATACACAGAATATATAAAGAATTAAAGATATCAGTTTAATTCTGTAACTGTACTATTTAAAAGATTTCTTTCTTTTCCTCTTTTGTTTTGTTTTTTTTTGTTTTGTTTTGATTAAAGTTATGTATTTCCATGTAAAATGTAAATGATTAATTTTTTGTGAATCTTAATTAAGTATTTTATAATTTTGTAAAGAATTTTTCATTTTACCTTTTATTGTATTTTTTGTAATATTGTAGCAACTCCATGCTATAAGAAAGTGTATTCTTTTAAAGCATAATAAAAATAATAATAATAATAATAATAATAATAAATATTTATTTGAAATTTACAATATAAAAGCAATGCTCCTACAACTAGTAAATATGATAACAAGTGTAGACGTGTGGGAGTTATCTCCTATTGGTGACTCTCCACGTGAGTTGTTATTCTCTGACCTCTTACGTCGAGGACGTCGCGCTGCCAGCGCCGCTTCAGAGGTCAAGTCGGTTCGTCAGGAAGGGATGAAGATGAGAGGTGATGAATTAGAGGATTAGGATGTTCAGAGAGGCGGGAATAAAACTTTTTATAGCGAGCTGGAATTAGATCTGTAATGAAAGGTGTCTGCGCGGCAGACACCCAAGGCGAGATGGCGAGTAATGGCAAAAACCCCCCAAAAAATGAATAATAATAGTTAACAATGAAAATGACTTACCCTTTGGTGACGGTGAGTGATGTATAGAAGAAGGGTTGATGAGACGAATGGCGGACTGAGAAAGGAAGAGGTGGCGTGTGTATGTGTGTGTGGCGAAAGAAAGGATATCAGGTGAAAGGAAGGGAGGTTGAAATGCTCCGTGGAAGCGGATGACGCTGCTGTCGAGCTGCCAGACGATTGTGAGTACAGCAATGCGCGAACGATGTATCCTCTGAAAGGTGATGGCGCGAGAAGTGCTTCTTATTATTCACCGATGAATAACTGAATGAAACTATCCCGGTGAAGAGGCGCGTACAAGGCGAAAAGAAATATAAAGGCGAACTCACAATACTTTCACTCACTAAAGAAGCGGTAACTACGAAGTGGTGTTGGCGAGAGATAGAAGGTAAGTGAGTAAATTTTAGAGAAATAAGAAGGCTTGAAGGGTGAGGGAAACTGAAATAACGCACGAATTCAAAAAGATAAAGAGAGCCGACAATCCCACCACCAAGATAGAAGGAGAGGGAAAAATGCGGGGAAGCGTGAGACGAGGCGGAAGATGAAAGAAGAAGCAGGAAATAGTAGTTGGGAAAGTAATAGGGGATTAAAGTGCAAAGCAATAAACAGAGTAATACAAAAAATAGAAATATACATAAACAGAATGAAATTTAAGCCTCAAAGTTCTGATGTATCTCTTAGTTGGCTGATCGGCCGGGGATATCATAAGAAAAACACTAAAAAAATTTTTTTAAAGTGTTTTTTACTAATGGCCCGACGTTTCGACAAACATTGTTTGTCTTCTTCAGGGGCTATCTTGTAAATACAGAATTTGTGTGCTCTATTACATGTTCAATTATGACTGTGGTCTATGAGTGTACTGATAGACCACAGTCTATGAGTAGTACACTCATAGACCACAGTCATAATTGAACATGTAATAGAGCACACAAATTCTGTATTTAGAAGATAGCCCCTGAAGAAGACAAACAATGTTTGTCGAAACGTCGGGCCATTAATAAAAAACACTTTAAAAAAAATTTTTTAGTGTTTTTCTTATGATACCCCCGGCCGATCAGCCAACTAAGAATACATCAGATCATTTCTAACGGCCAACAACTTCTACAATTGGTTAAGCCTCAAAGGCGCCGCGACCGAACAAAAGGTATATTGAGATATTGTGGATAGTTTTGTTGGAGACATTGTATGGAGTATTAGTTATGCGGAGAAGAATTTTTGATTGAAGTGACTGAAGACGGTAGATGTTGGAATGCTTGGCTGACCCCCACGAATACGTAAGTCCAGATCGGTTTGAGTAATGCGTTATATCACTACTTTGTTGATCACTGTCAGTTTTGATCATCTGTCAAGCTGTTGTGCTAGTAGGTAAAATCGTTTCTTCATTTCTTGTCGTTAACAAGATTTTGAATATTGATTTGGGCTATCTGATTTGGTGCCATACAGATCTGATCCTGTACTTGTTTGTAATGAATGTCCTAATATAAAGATGCAGGTTACTGTCGTAGGGAGATGTGTTTGATTTACTTATTTGACTCCCAAGCTGATGTTGGGTTGTACTGCGCAAATCATGGAGTGGTCAACTTGTTCTTTAGTTTTAAGAGGTACAGTCAAGTGTAGTTTGTCTTGTAGTAGTGACTGGAACAGCTTTCAGTATAGGCCTGCAGTTAGTATGGGTCTGGGATGTGTGTTGAGAGTTAAAAGAAACGGGATGTGGTCAGATGAAAGATCATTGACAGTGTAAATATCTGAATGTATTGATGTGGTTTGAGAAGTAATAAAAACGTCAAGAATATCAGGTAGTTTTTACAGAGATGTCGGCCAATATGTAGGTTGAGGAGAAGAGAGAAATGTTCAGTTAGTGCTGGAGTTCAGTTAGTGCGTCATGAAGTGTACGCCCACGAGAGTTAGCCACACGGCAATCCCAGCGTGGGTGTTTTGCATTATAATCTCCACCAGAAATAAATTTGTTTCCAGGGATTCGAAAAATGAAAGGAATTGCTGGCAGAAATGCTTTTGTTTGAAGGGCAATATACAGAAGCAAATTTAAAAGTAAATGGTCGAGATTCCATTGATGTAATGGTGGACTGTAGAAAATCTGTTGGGCTTCTAGTTAGGGCTAACAGGGTAGTGTTTAAGAGAATTTTTAATGAGTATGGTGTACCCCCATGTGCTGTATCATGTGGGTGGCAGTTCTGTATACAGTTGTAAGTGGCGCAGCGCCGAAGAGAGCTATAGAGTGGGGCAGGGCTGGGAGGGGCAGCGTTGGCCTAGATCTCGGACTAGTCATGTGGTGCGCTGAGTGTAAGGGTAATTCTGCTGTCAGGACGGACGACGAGACGGGACTTCCGACTGTGTACAATCGTGAAAAGATTGTTTTCCTTTATTTTTGAGTTTAATTTATGTCTTCATTTTCCTTTCTGTCAATAAAAGAGTGTTATTAATTTCGTAATATTTTTGTGTTTTCTCCCCACTACCCCGGCAAGCTCACAGTGGTGTCAGGTTTTAAACTACCCACCAAAATAATATTGTTGTAAATACATGTAAAATAGTATGTGAATTGAGAGAAACCTCTCTAACATTGGGAGAAATAGGAATAAGAGAAATCAGTTGGTGAAACAGAGTTGGTAACTGGTAGTGGGGAAGTAGCGGCCAGTTCGCCCGCTCAGACTAGCGTAAAGAAAAGGCCCGAGCGTTTGCAGCTTAAGGATAAGCTTTTAATAAAAATTTGGGCAAAAAAATCGAATCCACGATTTATAGCATAATTAATTATTTAAGTATTTATATTAATTAATAATTAGTAGGTAAAATAAAATCGAAACTAGCCTGTAAAATATTGTAATGTTTTTCTTTCTCAACTAGCTACTGCAACTAGTTTTAAGTGGGTTCGTATAGATAAAATACTCTAAACTTCAATAAAGAAAACACCAATTTATTGCTATACACAATAAATTACTAAATACAACGCTTAATAATAATTATTTCACACTTTAAACCACAAAAGTTCACTTTGTTCACTTTTGTACACTTTTCACAAACTTGTAACTTCGTTTGTAACTGAAAAACTCTCCCAACTCTCTGTGGTCCCTCTATTTATAGCGGTCGCGAACCTTCCAGAATGTTCTCTAATATTCCAGAAAAAGCTAGAGCGCGCTTCCTACGGCCACTAAGAGAACCTGTCTTCTCTCCTAGATGGCACCACTTGCTGCGTTACAATATTATATAGCGTGTGAGGTATCATTGGAACCGGAATCACAAGGCCTATCCAACTGGAGTGGTTCAAGAATTGATACAAAAAAAAAAAAAGGAATAATTCTATAGTAACAAATAAAAAATTAAAATTCACACCTTGTTTTGCTATATCGTTACGAGTGTCAATCAGGGTATTAACAGTCTTCCCCTCTTCAACGTAAACATCAGATTAGTAACATGGAGAAAAGAGTAGAACAGTTAGAAACCGAGTTAAAAAACTTGAAGGTCAAAGAAAAATACCCTAATGGAAATATAATACCCTAATGGAATCCACCACGGCAGGGTTAGCAGACAGGACAAAGCCAGGAGAAGGCAAAGTTAAACGGGATATGTCCCTGCAAGCTTTAATTCGTCCTTGGGGAGGGAGAGAGGATGAAGAATCAGTAGATAATTTTCTTAAAAACATAGATATGGTAGCTAGTTGTGGGGGGTAGACCGAGCAGGATAAGACCCTAATCTGTCGACTAAAATTAACTGGGGCAGCAGCACATCTGTAGCGGGATTCCCAGCATTGCTAGAACCTACAGCTACCCTAGAAGGTTACCGAAGGATACTTAAAGATCGGTTCGACCCCATTCAGTCCTCAGCCGAGAAACTGTTGCAGCTGAATTCGGTAGGGCAGCGGGCGGAGGAAAAAGTCAAAGAATTTGTGGATAGGTGCCGGAAACTGGGGGAGGAGACCATCCCAAATGAAGCCATGTCAATGTTGGAAATGGAATGGGCACGTAAACAAACAGGCCTTGCAGGTTACCCTAGCGGCTTTTAAGAAAGGATTAAGAGGGGAGATCGGGTTGCCATTAAGGTATCATCCCCCAAATTCATTTAAAGAAGCCGTAGAAGCGGCAACCAGGATTGAAAGCGCCCAAAGCCAAGAACCTATATCAGAGCGAGGTGAGAGCCGTCCAAGAAGGACGACGAGAGGGAGAGAGGAGGTACCCGACCACCACAGAGGGGACTTTATGTGTTTCCGCTGCCAACAAAAAGGGCATTGTGCTAGAGAATGCCCACGGGGAAGACCACAACCCTCCCAAGCCCGGAATCTACAAAGACGCCCCAATGACGCTAAACCAAAGTTCCAAAGGAGAGGACCCATGGGTGCCCCACCAACAGGTCCAGAGTCATTCCAGGGGCCCAATTGCTAGTTCCATCAGTAACCTTGGGGGGGGCCAGGAGGAGTAACCATTGAGTTGAGCCTAGCAGGCCAACTACGGACGCTGCTGGTAGATAGCGGGTCCGAGGTTTCGATAGTGAAACAACCACTTAGAAATGTAAGCCTGCTGGAACCTCGATTAATGGCTACAGGGGTAACGGGGAAGGCCCTTCCAAAGAAGGAGAACAAGAAGTGCAGTATAAGTGGGGGGAAGTTTTGGTAAACCATCGCTTCCTAATTGCAGAGATCAGTACCATTGGGGATGGTTTAGTGGGGCTGGACCTGATGTCCAAGCTGGGAGTGGTGTTGGACGCACGGGCGAAAAGTGTAAGCACTGATCGGGACAAGAAAGGAGAGGGCAAGTAGTATTACAGAAGACCAGGGCAACGTTGGCTCTGCAGGTGCGAGGTACCCCTCGATCATGGTGAAAGCTGCTAGCGCGTGGAGATCCCCTCCTATTCGGAACAGATGACTGAAGGGAGGTTCAAGGAAAAGCTAGCTGGAGAAGTGATTTTTGAGTCGGTGCCCCAACCCCAACAGGGGATTCGACTGGCTAGGAGTTTAAATAAGTCTGTAGGGCGCCAAGTCTGGATAAGAGCCATCAACTTGACGGCGGAACCTATTGTGATTGGGAAAGGGCAAACTCTCGGGATAGCCGACACACTGAGACAGGTAAACATATAAACGACAGGACGCGCGGTGGGAGGATACTCCGTTAGGGATCGGGGTGGCACGACGGCCTGGACACAGCTAATGCGGCAGAAGCTAAGACACTTACCTTTGCCAGACCAAGAGGAGCTACTGACCGTACTTGAGAAGTATGAGCAACTCTTCGATGAACAAGACGAGATGAGATGTAGCTATCGGATTCAAACATACGAGGAGGGGCCTATTGTGAAACGTCCCTATAGGGTCCCCTATAGCCAGAGGGAGGTGGTCACAGAGATGGTACAAGAAATGTTGCAAACCGGAGAATCGAGCCCTCCCAGAGCCCGTGGTCCGCCCCGGTCGTGCTAGTACCGAAAAAACCCAGGATGGTAGTGTCAAGTACCGCTTTTGCACCGATTTCCGTGTTCTTAACCACATTACCCGAACAGACGCATATCCTTTACCGCTTATTGTAGAGACGTTGGAGGCATTGTGGAAGAGCAAGTACTTCACCACCTTGGATTTGAGTTGTGGATATCATCAGATCCATATACACCCGGACGACCGCGAGGGCATTCTCGACCATAGGAGGGCACTACGAATATAAACGTCTCGTCTTCGGGCTGCTCTATGCACCGGCTTCGTTCCAAAGGCTCATGGACCAATTGCTGGCAGAAATTAAAGGAACGGAGTGTTTCGTCTATTTGGACGACGTAATTATATTTAGTGCCTCGATTTCTGAACACTGCCGCCGATTGGAACATGTTTTCGCCCTTCTAGATAGTGCCAACCTCAAAATAGGTTAGAGAAATGCCAGTTCGCCGAACCCAGGGTACGCTACCAGGGACATATCGTCAAGGCCGAAGGAGTGCGCCCAGACCCAGACAAGATAAAAGCCATCCAAGAGTATCCGGTGCCGAAATCAACACGGGAAGTGCAAAGCTTTTTGGGGCTTGCCGGATACTATCGGAGATTTATCAAGGGATTTGCGGACATGGCTAAGCCCCTTACATCGTTACTGACGAAGGGCTCGGCATTCGTCTGGAAGCCGAAGCAGCAAACGGCTTTTGACTCCCTGGGGAAGCACTCTGTTCGGAGGCAGTACTAATTTACCCAAATTTCGCTGACCCATTCGTGCTGGCTACTGACGCGTCGGGCGTCGCAATTAGTGCGGTGTTATCACAAGCACGCGAGGGTGGCGAAAAACCGGTAGCGTTTGCCAGTCGACAGTTGACTGCGGCCGAGCGAAAATATTCGACCACGGAGAGAGAGCTATTAGCCGTGGTGTGGGCAACCTCGCAATTCCGCTGTTATCTCTTGGGGCGGCGATTCACCTTAATCACTGACCACTCAGCGTTACGGTGGATGCTGCATCTTAAAGATCCTTCAGCAAGACTAACGCGGTGGTCGCTTAGACTCGCAGAGTTCGCTTATGAGGTCGTACACAGACCCGGAGTAAGACATGGTAAAGCGCATGCGCTCAGCTGGGCTACGCGAGTAGTGAACATCACTGATATAGAGCCAGAAAGCGAGTGGATGCTCGCGCAAGAACGTGATACCTGGTGTCAAGGGATGCTGACTCAAGCTGCGGTAAAGAGAGCGGAGGACGGTTTGTTATATTTAGAACAAAAGGAGGGGGATAGATCCACTTGGAGGGGCTGCAAGTACCATTGGCTGCAGTGACTGAAGCGTCTAGGCCTTTCGAGCAAGTATCTTTGGATATTGTAGGACCCTTACCCACCACCAAGTCGGGGAACCGCTATTTGCTAACCATGATCGGTTGGTTCTCTAGATATGCGGAAGCAGTGCCGCTAAAGGATCAAACAGCTTAAGAATGCGCCCATGCCTTCGTGGAAAACCTAGTGCTCCGGCATAGGACTGAGTTCTTACAGACCAAAGGCGAAATTTTACATCGGATATGTTTAAGGCAGCATGTAGGAGCCTCGGTATTAAAAAGCTACTAACATCCGCGTACCACCCGCAGGGAAGTGGCCTGGTGGAGCGGCTCCATCGCACCCTGACCCATTCCCTGGCCTGTATGGTTCGGAGGGACGGGAGAGATTGGGACCGCTGGATCCCGTATATATTATCGGCCTATCGAAGTACGCCCTATTCCTCGACGGGATATGCCCCCTATTTTCTGGTGCATGGAAGGGAGCCCCGACTGCCCCTGGGAATTCGAGCTGAGGTGGGGGACGCGGAAGCCGATCGAGACGTTTATAAAGACTTTGCAACAAACTTGAGTGAGGCGTATCGTAACGCCAAGGTGAAGGATTCGCAAACAAGGGAGGCAAGAGTAAAAACCCATGATAAGGGTAAGAAAGTTCGGAATTTTGAAATGGGGGATAGAGTATATCTGCACGAGCCAGCGGTACCGTTGGGACATGCTCGTAAATTTAGGCGGCCGTGGACGGGGCCTCATACAGTATTAGCCCAACTTCTCCGGTAAACTATGAAATCGCCCTAGCCTCAGGAGGGAGTTGCGTAATACATACTAACCGGATGAAGCCTGCCGTACAGGCAACGCCCACTAGGGGGCAAGGTCGGGAATCGTACGGGGAGGATGATAGGCTAAGGGACCAGAGTATTAGGTCAGAACCAAGCGGCTGCGAGCCGACCAGTGAGGGAGAGGGGTCCGGGGATACCAGCTGGGCCCCACACGAACTAGACTGGAACCAAACCGAAGCCAGGGGAACCCCCCGCGAATCGTATCAGTTACGAAGCCAACCCCAAGCGGAGGAGGCCAGCCAAAGGGGGGATTTGGAAACGACCCCAGTGCGGTCGTTACCTTCGGGCGAATGGATTAATACCCGGCCAAGGCACCGAAAACGGCGCCCTGAGGGATTAAGGTCCTCGTAAAAGAGGTATGTTGAATGTGGTGATGGTTTTAATGTCGCTATAACTAACCCTTCCCAAGCAACTGTGAACTAAGACCGAAACCCAACTAGACAGATGGCAGAGAACGCTGACCTTGGCTAACCGAGTGTCCTGGAAGAATGTCCGCTCAAACAGGGGCCTCAGAAGTGGCAGTCAACGAAAAAACAACAAAAAGCACGGTAGCCAACTACTAATGACTGCACCCAGGACAGATAGTAACCGGCGCCGCTTGTGAAGTGAGTCTCAGTAATCAGTATTACGTCAATTCTTCTGTCGTATAAAAATATATTCAGTTCTTCCCTGTGAGAAGTCAAGCCATTAGCATTCCAGAGGAGGATGGCAAGGGAGCGCTGGTTATGATGATTCATCGTGTGAGTTTAAGAAGGAGTTCAGTGACCAATGTTGTGAGGAGAGTTATAAGAGGGTTTATGAGAGATTTGAAGTAATTGATGAAGGATAATAGAAGTGAAGTGGTGTCAGTGCAGAGGGAGGAGCAGGTATGAATGTATTCTGGTGCGGCGCCGCACTCGCCACCCAGGCGTAGGAGGCAGTGTAGCCTATTTGTTGTGGTTGCTGCTGCTGCTATGGCTGCTGCTGCTGATGTTGGTGTTATCGTTACGCTTGTTGTTGTTGTTGTGGTAGTCTTGGATAAGTTGAAATTGACATTCTAGGAGGTGAAGATGGAGAGAATGGTGGTAACGAAAACCTGAGGTCTCTTATTCTTCGTAACCGCTGCAATTCCTTGTGCATACTGCATCCCTTATATCTAGCAGAATGCAGGCTAAAGCACAAAGCGCATGTTGGTGTGGTATCTCTAGGCAGGAAGATGTAGGATGGTCACCGGCATATTTCACACATTTGGGTGCGTGAAAGCAGTAATTTCTTGTGGTCCTAGTTGTTGGCATCTTTTACACGATACTATTTCTGGATTTTTATATGGTTCTTATACTTTGATCTGGGTATAAGTAATTTTGTAAGTTTAAAAATGTCACTTGGTTGTTGGGTTGAGGTTCCAAATCTATGAAAAATAAAGGTAATGGTGTTTTATGTGTAAGAATGGAGAATTTTGGAGACTGCTCTTACGCGGAGCCTTTTTTTTTTTTATTTCTTCTGTTATTTCATCAACCGCAGTACTTGGATGTAAGTGGCGTATGTCTACTCGGTAGGCTTTCTCTTCCTTAAGCTGGTATGTTGGAAGTCTGTACCTTTTTCAGGTAAGTATTTAACAGTGGCTCTAAATCAATCTACAGATGTTGTGTTTGCTTTAGTGACTGCTGTTCGAGATTTACAAGAAAACGAATTTGGTCCAATTAGTTCACTGAGGGTTTTGCAGAACTCTATGTAATTGTTAACGTTACTGACATAAATTGGTGGTAGTTTGTGAGTTCGTTCACGAGTTTCGGGTACTAAATCTTGATCTTCCGGAACAATGAGGGGTGCAAAAGGATTTGGTGTAAAAAAGTGGCGAAGTATTGACTGTTGTGGATGTAGTTGAAGAAGAGAAAGATGTCATGGCAGGGGGTACCATATTATCTGCAAACGTACTAGTGGTAGGAGTACTACATTGTGTTGTGATTGTAATGTGATTGGTTTCTTTCTTTGCACTTTATGCTTTGCTTTGTCTGGTGAAAAGATGCAATCTCTCGCTCTTCGTAGTTGCAGAAATGCCTCCTTCTGTCTCAGTGTCCCTGAGACCCATTGGGCTCAGTATGGTTTTAATTAAAAACTAAATAGAATCTATATATATAGGTTAGAATGAAAATAATGAATAATTCAAGTCTTTGAACTAATTAGGAAAAAAAGAAAAGTGCCCAATTTCACAGTATTATACTGTAAATGTGTTGTACTTTCTGTTAAGAATTAAAGGAAATAGTAAGCTTACTTTATCACTCTAGATAAATTATTATTATCACGCTAGATAAATTGAACACTACCGGTCGGTAACCGACAACATTTGCGTCAAAAAGTCACTAATTCTTTAATAAATAGTTAACTTAAGTCAGCACATAAAAAATTAGCCCTTTGTTTACACAATGGTCAACAGCTAATTTTCACAAGAAACTTAAAAACCAAAATGCGTACATTGTGAAGACGACCATCAGCTAATAATAAGCGATGTCGATACCATCAGGTAATTACAAAAGAAACTAGGAACTCGAAAACGAAACAATCCAGAATTACCGCAAACAAAAGGCAAAACTTCTTATTACAATCCAGAATCATAACCATCCCTACCAAAACAGAAACGGATGAGGAAAACTTAATAGAACCATCAGTTACGACGGCAAGAATACGACCAGAACCCATCATGGATACACAGCTCACAGAGACTCTTTAGCAACCTCATAATTCAAATAATCCTACTCTACATTCCGCAAATTACTTCATTCCTCACAAATTTACTTACAAAGTGACAGACAACTTACTGTCGAATCCCATGGTGATACCTAAACGGAATATCAAGTTTGAACTTTCTATGATTTTTCATTTTTGAGCTATGCAGTTCACATAAGTACATACATACATACACACACACACATACACACACACACACACACACACACACACACACATACCCTGTACTTACTAAAAACCACTTTTTAGGAACCAGAGGATCTCAAAATGTGTATTTCCGTTGAAAAGTCAAATCGTGTCGATTTGACACGATTACAATACATTCTCTTACTAGTAGTAAGAGAAAGTAAAAATATTGAAAGGTTATTAAATCAGTTCAATTAATACCAGAAATTGATCCGTAATAAGGACTTGGTTCAATATGGCTAATATTAGAACTTCATTTTTTTTTTTCAACCTGAACATATCAAATACAAAAGGCACGTCAATAACAATAATACTTCATAAAAATGTATAAAATATTTAAGACTATAGTATTATGTAAACTAAATTAGCACTGAACCTAACCACCAAACAAATATCAAACTTTTCACTTTAGTTCCAAGTCGTTAATGCTCTAGTGAATTCTTTTGCACTATAAAAACAGTTGGAAATTACAAACTTTTTCAAAATCATCTCAAATTTTCTTATTTCCCACTGTCTTATATTCACTGGGATTTTATTAACAATTCTTATTGAAACGACATTTGGAAGCCATTCTGTTTTCTTTAACCTTGTCACAGGTAAGTCAATATTTTCTTTGCTTCTTATGTTATACTGGTGCTGATTTCCTCTAGTCACTGCATGTTTATTTCTTTTTTGCCTTAAGGCCGGCTTGTATATGTACAAAGAAGGCAGAGTCATAATTTGTACCTTTGAAAAAGTGGTCTTCCACTTTCATGTAACTTTTTTTTCGACATCGTTTTAATCGCTCTTTTTTGCACTTTAAAAATTTTAACAGTATCAGATGAGGATCCCCATAACTCCACTCCATAGTTCATTCTGGCATGGAATAACGCAAAATAAGTCATCCTCAATACTTCCAAAGGAACTTCATCTCGTAATTTCCTTAGTAGGTATACTATCTGAGATAGTCTATTACTCAGAGAGTCAATGTGGATTTTCCAAGATAGCTGACTGTCCAATGTAATCCCTAGATACATGTCATTCTGTTCTCCTTCTTTACGAATACTGAAAGCCATATTCTTTGTTTTCCTCTCATTGAGAATCAGCTTATTTTCCTCCAACCACTTTTTCAAACATGAAATATTTGTTTGTATCCTCTCTGTTACCATTATTAAATCCTTTCCTTTGCAATGAGCGTCGTGTCGTCAGGTACAAAATATTTCTTTTGGGAAAAATTATTCCCACTTCATTGATGTATAATAAAAATAAAAGTGGTCCCAAAACAGATCCTTGCGGGACACCACGCTTACTTTCAGCTACTTCCGCGTTTTCACAATTATTGTAATGCACATACTGTCTTTTATTGGTAATATATTCATGGAAGAAATTCCAGGTAATACCCCTGATTCCATATTTTTTTAATTTTGAAAGAAGTATTCCGTGGTTAACCATATCAAAAGCCTCAGAGACATTTTCTGTGGTAGCCTGCTTCATTTTGTGGTCATCGACCGGTTTCGGGCGTTCGCCCATCTTCAGGATGCGTTTTTCAGACAGTGTGACACCACAGATTTGCACAGAGCAAATTTAGTTTACACAGTGACTGGTGTTTTTAACTGTATTTAAAACTAAATTCTTAAAGTAGGTCAAGGGGTATGGTCAGCTGGGTGGGAAAACACGTGTTTGGGTTGTTAAAGTTGTTAAAGGGCAAATTTTCCTTACAATCGAAACAACCGTGGTACAATTATTTTAAACCCTGTTTTTGGAGGGAGATTTACTTTACAACGAACTAATCAAAATAAAATATAAAATATATAAAAATGAATTAGAAATTAAATTAAATAACGATTTAAAATATAATTTAAAACATAATTTAAAATTAAGCGATTTTTATAATTATGCATTCCAGTCAATATTTCACTTTTTACACAAAGTTCAGATACGACATCCACGCACGCATATATACCTAAATATGGTTTTTTTATAATTCAGTTTTTTATAATTATGCATTCCACTCAATATTTCACACAACATTCACATACGCCATCCGCGTACGCATGTATATGGTTTCTTATAATTAAGTTTTTCTAATTATGCATTCCTCTCTTATTTCACCCTTTTACACAACATTCACTCAAATACGCCATCCAAACAAGCATGTATACCTAAATATGGTTTTTTATAATTAAGTTTTTTATTATGCACTCCATTCTACTATCACCTTTTTACACAACATTCACATACATCATACATCATCCAAATACGCATGTATACTTTTTTTTTTAATATATATATATATAAAACTAGCAGATTTAAGACTAAGCTAAAACTAAAATATGTTTAAGAACTATTTGGTGCATGTATAATGTTTGCACTGGTAACTGCGTTTCTATTGCTATTTTGGAAGAGTGTTTTGAATAATGGTTCACTGGCAAATTTTGTCTGTTCGTTTATTAAGTTTTGTGTCTTGTGTTTATATATTTCGAGTTGTTCTATTATGTCAAGTCGTCGTCCTTTGTGGCCAGAATGTATTAGCTTCATCGTGGTCGTGATGTCATCGGGTTTGTGTTTGTTAGTGTTTAGGTGACTGGCATAATTTGAGTCAACTTTGTTGTACTTGTATGATCTGATATGTTCGGTAAATCGTTCCTTGATTTTTCTGCCAGTCTGCCCCACGTAAATGTTGTCACAATCCGAGCATTTCAACTCGTAAACCCCACTGCTGTCATACACGTCAGTGAACTCGGTACGAGTGCGGAGTTTGTTGCCTAATTTGTTGTTTGTTCGGAAGGATGTCTTAATGCCCAGTTTTTTGAAAAAATTTGTGAGTTTGTACGTGTGGCTTCCAATATATGTGAACGTGGCGAATTTGTCTGCTGTTTTTTTGTCAGTCCTATTTCGGTGGTGTGGTTCGTTTTTGAGGAGTTTATTAACGATGTTTGTATTGTACCCATTGTTTTCAGCTATTTTGTAGATTGTCTGCAATTCTTGTGTGTGGTTCGCGGGTGTGAGGGGTGTATATTTAAGTCTGTTCGTCAGTTGTTTAAGTGCAGCTAGTTTGTGCTGGGTAAGGTGGTTGGAATTGTGCGGTATGATAACATCGGAGGTAGTTGCTTCTCTGTGTATTCCGTATTCCAGTTTATTGTCGCTTCTTGTGAATTTTATGTCTAAGAAGTTGAGGGTGTTGTTCGTTTCTTTTTCGTACGTGAATTTTATTTTCCGGTTTATGTTGTTAAGGTAATGTACTATTTTATCTATGTCTATGTCGTTTTCCAATATTAGGAAGGAATCGTCCACGTATCGTGCACAAAATGTTACCCCGAACTCCTCTTTCAGTTATGGTACGCAAGTTTCTTCCATGTTTTGTATAAATATTTCCGATAGGATAGCTGATGTGGGGTGCCCCATTCCCAGTCCGTCAGTAGCGAGGTAGAACTTGTTGTTAAATCTAAATAGTTTTGTGTCGTTGTAGTTTGTACTAAGTTCGTGAGTTGGTGAACGTGGACTCTTCTTGTTTCAACTTCTGTTTCATTATGTCCATTGTGTCCGTGATTGGTATGGAGGTGTATAGGTTGGTAATATCGAGGGATAACAAACGGGCATTTGGATTGAGTCTTATATTCTCTGTTAATTGCATTAGTGTTGTGTGTTTCTTATATTGTAGGTGTCATTCAGTTTTATAAAAACTTAATTATAAAAAACCATATACAAGCGTGCGTGGATGGCGTATGTGAATGTTGTGTAAAAAGTGAATTATAGACTGGAATGCATAATTATAAAAATCGCTTAATTTTAAATTATGTGAGTTTAAATCGTTATTTAATTTAATTTTTAATTTATTTTTATATATTTTATATTTTATTTTGATTAGTTAGTTGTAAAGCAAATCTCCCTCCAACAACAGAGTTTAAAAATTAGGCCCCCATGTGTTGTTTCCATTGTAAGGAAAATTTGCCCTTTAACAACTTTAACAACCCAAACACGTGTTTTCCCATCTTGCTGACCATACCCCTTGACCTAGTTTAAGAATTTAGTTTTAAATACAGTTAAAAACACCAGTCAGTGTGTAAACTAAATTTGCTCTGTGCAAGTCTGTGTTGTTATGTGTTTTTGAGGGTATTGTTAGTTTCTTTTTTTGCGTGAATTTTATTTTCTGGTTTATGTTGCTAAGGTAATGTAATCATTTGTCTATGTGTATGTCACTTTCCTATATGAGGAAGGAATCGTCCACGTATCGTGCATAAAATGTTACTCCGAACTCCTCTTTCAGTTTTGGTACGTAAGTTTCTTCCATGTTTTGTATGAATATTTCCGATAGGATAGCTGACGTGGGGTGCCCCATTCCCAGGCCATCGGTGGCGAGGTAGAACTTGTTAAATCTAAAGTATTTCTGTGTCGTTATAGTTTGTACTAAGTTCGTGAGTTGGTGAATGAATTACGTGGACTCTTCTTGTTTCAACTTCTGTTTCATTATGTCCAGTGTGGGATGGAGGTGTATAGGTCGGTAATATCGAGGGATAACAAACGGGAATTTGGAGTGAGTCTTATATTCTCTATTAATTGTATTAGGTGTTGTGTGTTTCTTATGTTGAATGTGTCGTTCAGTTTTACTTTGCCTTTTATTATTTTTGCCAGATGCTGTGTCAATTTGTATGCTGGTGCTGTTGTGTAGTTTATGGCGGGTCTGATAGGGATATTGGGTTTGTGTATTTTTGGAAGTGCATTTAGAATGGGTGCTGTAGGGTTCATACATTTGTACTTGAAGGTTTCGCGGGGTGGGACCACTAGAGTGGCTTTTTTAGAGCGGTTTTTACTTGTTGCTGGTGGTGAGAGTGTGTTAGTTTTTATGTTGATGGGTGCGTATTTTGGTGTAACTTACGAATAAGACATTGTCTGTTAAAATAAATATTGGCTTTTATATTATAGATTTTTGATGTTAAATTGTAAAAATTGTTAAGATACTTAGCTTCACTGGCTCCAGAGTTGTTGAGTTGGTGGTGAGATGCCCGGACTGTAGCAACATTTACGTGGGGCAGACAGGTAGAAAAATAATCAGATCATACAAGTATAACAAAGTTGACTCAAATTATGCCAATCACCTAAACACAAACAAACACTGTGGAATTGGGGATATCTTTTAATAACGGAACAGCTGAGACTTTCAGCAGAACTCTTTTATTAACTTTTAAATACACTTTTAAGTACAATGTAAAGAAACATAAACTTTCATTTGCACTCAGTTTCTATTAATAAAGTAAAACCTTATCTTAACAACAATAACCTGCAATCCCCCACCTTTGCGACGAGCAGTCGCAAACCGCACCTCTAAAGGTCCAATCGTGCGGGCTGCTTGACCTTCCTTTTATTATTATTGTTATTATTAAATCCAGTAGAGAGCAGTACCTGAGCTCGCGCTCGTCCCTGCCAAGGGGGTATTTCATGGCGAGCACTGTCCGAGGACTTTTCCGTTTCAGAAAGGTTACTCGCCCGTTCATCAGTCTCAGAGGCCACAAAGCCCTCAACCGCCTCAGCCACCCTATCCACTTCTCCTACTTCCAAAGGGTACAGTCTTTGAGCTAGGCGTAACAGCTCGCCAGTAGTCGTTTTCACCTTAGCCACTCTACATACCTCGTCTTGTCCCTTGACGGTTTCAATAATTCTGCCCAACGGCCAATAGATTCGTTTGATATTATCGGCTCCGACTAAGACTATGTCACCAATCCGTAGCGTTTCTCCCTTCCTGTGACCTCGATTTATTAGCACGGCCAAATATTCCTTTCTAAATCGTTCCTTCTGGTTCCGTCTCAGACGCTGAATGAACCTTAATATTCGATTTGGACTCCCAGCATCTATTCTGTCCAGGTCGTCAGTATCGCGATTGGTAAGTGTGCCGAAAAACCACGAAGGACTCAAAGGAGTTATGCTTTCTTCTTCGGCGATGTACGTCAGAGGCCTATTGTTCATCACAGCTTCACACTCGCACAGTAATGTCCTCAGTTCTTCTTTTTCCAATCTCGCAATACCAAGGTTGCGTCGGAGTAAACCTTTCAGCAAACCAATCAATCGCTCCCACCAACCACCCCACCATGCTGTTGTAGGAGGGTTAACACGCCAGGAAATCTTTTGCATGCTGGAGCTCCTTATGATTGATTTCCAGTTCATATTCCTTATGCATTTGCTGCCCACACAAAATTTGTAGCGTTATCGGAATAGACGAGCAATACTCTGCCAAACCTGGCTATGAAGCGCCTAAATCCTAGCCAGAAATCTTCCGTGGTCAAAGACTGTATTAATACCAGATGCACCGCTCTGAAAACGGCACAAGTGAAGAGCGCCACCCAAGTTTTTCGACCATCCCTCAAGATAAATGTACTTGCAAAATCGACAACTGTCAGATTTCGCCTTCCTGAATCAGACTTCGAAATCCTGAAACAGATTATCGCCTTCTATCCGCGCTCGCGGTAAGGGAGCAAATGGGGCTTCTATATGTTTTTTGCTATGCCGTTGGCTATGTCGTTGGGACGTACCGTTTTTCTGGCCTTGATTATTCAAAACTCTTCTCTCAAGGAAGTAACTAAAGCCAGCACACCAGCATGATACAACTGTACATGCCTAAAAATTATTAACTTCTTCACCACAGGGTGATCCGATGGCAAGATAATGGGACACTTGAACGTTTCCTCGCCTAACCAATAAAGCAGCTAAGTTTTCAACCTCATCAAGCCGGGCCATCCCTATAGGCGTCCAGATTTTTCAATGCGTCCTTTCCCTGTTTGAACGATTCCTCTTGTACACATCTCAACAAGGTCTCTTCAGCTTTCTGAAATTGCCTCCCTGAAATTTCCCCTCTCTCTCTGGCCTGACATCCTTTTCTTTTGGCATATTTGCAGACCTAAAGATCCCAGCAGCCATTCTAATTACCTTAGAGTATTTCGAAAAATTACTAAAAGCTTCTGAAAAGTATGTGGTTTGGTTAACAAGTGTGGTCAATACTGTTTTCCTTCGTTCCACGTATGCTTCTCTCACCTCCGTTGACCACACAACTTTTAGCCACTTATCTTCCTTTAAATAAAGCCAGTCTGGCCCCTTCCACCATTGGCCTACCTTTATTGTCTTGGCATTGGAGCCTCGCGATGGTAAGTCAGCTGGGTTTTGGTGCCCAAGTACATGGTTCTAATCGTTACAGGTAAAGTACGTTAAAATCTCTTTGCGTCTGTTAGTCATTCTTTTTGATTTTGGAAACGTCTAACATCTTGTCCGTCGGCGAGACCGATATCTGCGAGAAAGGCCTTTCTATATCTCCTGACACTTCTACTGCATGCAACCGAAACCTCATGATTATTAACTCTATTATATTGTTTCCTTTTAACAGGCAGTCATTAAGAAAGATCCCCTTATCGTCCTTGGCGTCGAAGACTGGTCTGAGTTTGCTAGTCATACTAGAGTCCTTCACAATTGCCATATGGGGAAGTAATTTCCAACACTGAAGTCACCTACCTCTTCAATAATACCGCTTTTTTCCCAATCCTTAAATACCTGATCGTAATCATCAAACTTGCCTAATTTTACTAGTCTCCATGAGGTGGCTTCTAGCCTCTGCTGTGCAAGTCGAAGATTACTACCTGGAAGTTGGCGCTCCGGAAACCACGGGAATCTCACCTCATACCTTCCTTCCTCAGTTATCTTTAAAGAACGTTATAGCTTCTCTTTCTTGCTCGACAATCGTTTTCGCTTCTATAGGATCATTTATACCTGTAACGTCTAATCTCCATAGATCTGAGATGTCAAGCTCCTTGATATTCAACAGATTTGTCTCCATTTTGTCATGATTGGCATTTCCTTCCAACCTGAATACTGTCCAACCCAACTTTGTGTGCATGGCAAGCATATTTGGGCCAACCTTCTTTTGTCTTCCTGTTAAGAGCCCAGCAATAATGTCCGCTCCCAATAGGACCTTAACTGTAGTGTCCGCATGTTCTATGTCACTCATAATTATTCCGCTGTTTCTAAGTCTTGCTATGCAACCAGCGTCAGACAAGCGAGGGACATAATTACAAATAGTTCCCTGTTCAAGAAGATGCGCCTTCATCTCAAAATTTTCATCCAAGCTCCTCAGCGTTACTACAAATTTCCTATGTGCTTGTAATTCCGTCTTAGTTCCACCGAAGAGGCCATGATTAAGCGTCTCCACATCTACTTCTGTTAAATTTAATGCCTTGCAGCAGTCCTTCCTTTGTGATATAAGAGGTTGTGAGCCGCTATCTAAAAGAGCTCTAACATCCATTGATCGGCCGTTCGCTACCACTTTAATAAAAAGCGTTTGCAGCAAAGTAGTCCTTCACTGCCGCAACTCGCAGCTATGGATTCATTATTTAAGGTATCATTCTTAAGAACATTCGATTTTCCTTTCTGATGCAAATTCAGACACATAACTGTTTGATGTCTTCCACTGCAACTTAAGCATTTTACAAATGCCTTGCAGTCCTTGCCGAATGGCCCCGTCTGAAACAGATAAAAGTTCTTGTAACCCCAAAATTCTTGGGTTCTATAATTTATTTAGAAGAAAACTTAATTAAATTAAGAAATTTAAGATAATTAGGTAAGGTACAAAGAAAAGATAATGTTGGGCGCCAGGTTTTAATTAACCATCATTTCAAAATCAATAGGCAATCTCAAGGTGCAAACAATACAAACTTAGTAGAAAATTAGAAAAGATAGAGTCAGGCATATTTACAGTAAATATTCTTAAAAATATAAGAAATAAGCCAATACCCCATACTCGTGTATATCTGTGCACAGGTATTCGATATCTCTGTACGAGTAGTTAATTTTTACAGTAAGTACTTACATTTGATTAAGTTACAACAATAATCAGTAGAGCTAGCTCGATAAAGGGGTGTACCCACTTGATACGTTAATTTTATTGACTGACTAACTTTTATCGCCAAATCTTTGTCGGCGCTACTTTGCCATCTAGCGGCGCAATCATGCCTTACAGGGGTAGTAATTAGGGCTACACCAGCCATCTAGCGTTAAATAGAAGTACTGGTTACAATCTACCTTCTCTTTTTAGAACTTAATGTTTTTTTATTAAGTCCATTGTACTTGCATGATAACATATAGAGGTGATGAATGGTTCGTTTCCTTTTACTTTTTACAAAAACTATATGATATGCTTTGATTATTTGCACTATTACCTTCATTATTTCTGAGATCGTGACAATCGCATTAGCTGTAGGCACTTTATAACAACTACCTTCTAAGTGCTCGTTTCTTTCCTTTCTCCCACTTTTCTTTTTTCTTTGACGAACCTATTCTTTGCCCGATTGAAACGTTCTTCACCCTCTACCTCATTCTTCAGAAAATCTAGCAGCTGGCTCAGCATATCTATTTTATCTTCATCTGCACTTGCTGCGAGTCTTTTTGGTCTCTCCCGTTTCCAAATTCTCAACGTCGCATCGGGTAACGCTGATTCCACCAACGGATAGAAAACAGTTGCAAATTTACCTTTAGTAACACCCAACGTTTCCAGAGCCTGCAACTGGCTCTGTAACTGTACAAATAATCAGCTTACTCTGTAGATTTAGATGGTGAATTTTGTTGCAATACGAGATGCAATAATTCTCGCACATAAACATCAGTTAAATATTCGTCTCTCGCAAATCTCGTTTTTAATTGTTCTATGGCCTTCACATAATTATTGGCAGATGGTGAGAAACTTTCTACTACCTTCCTGGCTGGTGAGCCTATTTCAGTGGCCTGGAGTAGGTATCGGAATTTATCTGCCCCATCTATATTAACATCCCTGTCTATTTTTTGAAATTGACCTCAAAAGGCTAACCAATGTTTTACGTTACCATCAAATCTACTTAATTCGTATTTAGGAAGACGGAAATTTCTCTTTGACGTATGCACAAGACTATCAATATTAGAAATACAGTCAGACTGTTCATCATTCTTTGACAATTGCACTGTAATTTGTTTGAAATCATTATATATGGCACATATTCTTGTCCATCTATCTCTGTATGCTTCCGCACTATCTACTTCAGCTTCTAATTCCTCTGTACTCAATTTAAAATCAGCACCATATATCACATCCGCCAATTCCTCATCTACAGTTTTTAAACATTTATTTTTTCTTCACATATTTTAAACGGTGTCTACTTCAATTTGATTTTTTATACTCGAGAAAGCATTTACCTCCTGAAGATTGCTGGCTGCATTGGAAAATAGACGCCTCAATTGAGTTCTCCGCAATCTTAGTTTTTCCATCTTAGTAATTATTTTATACCACAAGGGATGCCAGTATGTGGAATTGGGGATATCCTATAATAACGGAACAGCTGAGACTTTCAGCAGAACTCTTTTATTAACTTTTAAATACATTTTTGAGTACAATTTAAAGAAACCTAAACTTTCATTTGCACTCAGTTCCTATTAATCAAGTAAACATTATCTTAACAACAATAACCTGCTCGATCTTCTTACCATTTGCACTCCACCAGTCGATAATAATCGACCATTTCCAACAAACACAAACCCGATGATATCACTACCACGATGAAACTAATACATCCTGACCACAAAGGACGACGATTTGACATAATAGAATAACTCGAAATATATAAAACAAGACACAAAACTTAAAAAATGAACAGACAAAATTTGCCAGTGAACCATTATTCAAAACAATCTTCCCACAATAGCAATAGAAACGCAATTACCAGTGTCTGCGCGGTAGACACCCAAGACGAGGTGGCGAACGTACGCCAATAAAACTAAATAATAAAAAATAAATACATAAATTAAACCAAAGAAAAAGTATGCAGATGAAAGGGTTACGGCTTACCTCTGGATAGCGGCGACTGAAGTTCGCAAGCGGCGAAGTTGAGCGATAGGTGGACAGTCAAGAAAGATGTGGCGTGAACGTGTGTGTGTGTGAGTGAGGATACAAAGGCGTAATGATGGCGAGGAATTCCGGGCACGTTGAAGCGGATAATCGCAGTGGCGAAGTAGTAATGTCCACGACGTGGCGAACGTGCGACGATGCGTTCACTTGTTGGCGGAGGCGCGGGGGTGTAACCTTTAATGCGTACATCAATCATTGTGAAATATGGCCGGTGCGAACACTTGAGGCGAAACAGGCGCTTATACTCTTTTAACGAACAACAAAAGGCGAGTTGGAATAAGGCGAAGTGTACAGAGACTGGCAGACACACAGATGCTATCGGTTAGAGCACCAGAAGAAGAGGAGTGTAGTAGACGAGGGGGGGCCTTGGCGATCGAAAGTAGAGAGGGAAAGCATATGGCATGGTGATAAAATACAGGCCTCCTGTCTTAACAAGGAGTGTCTTATTTCTGGCTCGTCCTGCTAACCTTCCTCAGAAGGATTAAGACTGACCTTGAGCAATTCTTTTGATTGGTCGCTGGTCTCAACTGCCTTCTCGTCTTGTGGTTTCATCAGAACCACATGCTTTTTCTGAGGCAGTGGCTTTTTCGCTACCTGCCTTTCAGACTGCTTGTTCTTTTTGCTTTTCTGAGCCTTTCTTTTTTGCTTTCTGTTTGATTCAGCCTGCTTTCCCTCAGGCTGGCTTCCTTTCGACACCGCTTCCGTATGAGTTCACAGGTGCGGGTTTTGGGGTGTCCTTTGCCTTTTTTCCGTTCGTGCCACTGCTGACCCCAGCCGGCTGACGGGCTACCTCATGCGAAGACATGGGCAGCTTCGTTGTATCGGCCTTAATCTGGTCGGTCTTCTCTAATATACAGAGCACCGCCATCTCTAAGGGCTGCTGCTTTTTCGCTATCACTATGTCAGCCGCAGCGAGTTTGCCTCAAGCCAGGCGACGCGAGTGGTCATCTCATTAACGAGGGCCTTCATTTCTTCAACTGTTTTAGTTATAAAGAAGGTGTTCGTCTTGTTTATCTTTACGCTCGAGTCCTGGCAATATTCCATCAACTCGAGCTCTATCTCGCTGGCTCTGAGGATAGGGTCACCGGTCACATACCCTGTGGTGCTACTCCCCTCACTGCGGTTTGTTTTGTAGTTCTCGGGTCCGTTGGACTCAGCAGTATTAACTACCACGTCACTAGTGGTGCTTTTGACCACCGTCGAATATGTAGCAACCTTTTGTTGCTCGTTAGCAAATAATTTCCTTCTTAAACCACCAGTCATGCCTTTTAGCCAAGGTGGAGTCACTTCGATATCCGAGAACGGACTAGACAGTCTAGCGTTCGTCGGTGTGCTCGTCATGGGTTAGGGTAGCAAGACTGCAGCAATTCTATGCACTGCACACTCTGAATAATCGGAATGCATATATATATGACAGGTGTGTATGTTGTATTTTCTACATTTCACACGAGAAATAAATAAACAAATTTTGTCCTATATTGAACATACTTTGCAAAGATGTCTTATATGAAAACCCACAATCTTTAATGAAAGGTTTATAATAAAATAAAACAATTATTCACATTATTTATATTGTTTTCATAATTTTACTCTTTTCATTTTTCCTTTTTTTATGTGGAGCACAACATTTAAACGATATTACATAATTTGTTTTGCATATAAATGTAACAATAAATTTATTTATTTATATTTTAATCTCAATTTTTACATATATTTTTTTCTCTAACAAATATTTGATAAAAATAATATAAATGCAACCAAAGAAAATCGCGTTATTACTTTTTTTACTAAATGGCGTATATGCAGCAAATATTTGCACTTAGAGAAACAGAAATAGTTTTTGCAATTCATTTAGCTTTAACAAATAATTCTATATAAGGTAACTTTACAATAAATATGTACTAAATAATAATAAGGTGGGAAACAAATCAGACATTAACTCCTCTCAAACGATCATCTCTTTTCTTCCAAGAAGTATTGAACATCTTTATTACATTATTTATTACATTTCTATTATATTATATAAAATTCAAGTCCAAAATTATACAAAATATTGTTTATTTCATTTTAGATATTGCTTAATTTAATATTTTTCATCTTTAAAAAGAGAGCAAAAATATACACTTATGGCAATTAGCAGAGATGAAGCAATTTATCGATCTTAATACTTAATTAATCGATTAGCCGCAATTAGCTAGTTCGCAACATGAGCCTTTATTCCACAAGTATACCTCTTTAAACATTTAAAAAAAAATATTATTTTAAAAAACATTTTGCATAATTAACTCACTGTTTTTTGTTTAATAATTTATTTTTTCATATAATAAAACAAATTATTATTTAAACGTAATATTTCATAATTTAAAACAAAAATACTGTTGAAAAAATAGTGTTAAGTACGAACATAGTATGGCTAAATTAATTGATAAAAAATACAACAGAAATTCTGCAGGCCCACTTGAGCTTACAAAAAAATAGTTTCTACATGAACATGAAATAATCAGAGAGAATTATTTTTATTTTTATATTTTTTTGGCCATTTCATTTATGACCTACATATTGAATTCAAAAATTCATCTCTCAGCTAAATATTTATAGTTGGTTTGTTTTTGTATTTTATAGCAGTGCTTATTTTCCAGGCAATTAAAAGAAAATATATCTTTTTAAAGGAATTAAAAAAAGAAAGAAAGAAATGCAAACTTTCCTGAAAGCTAATTCAAAAGGAAAATATATGCATGATATTTGTTTCAATTGTTCTGCAAAGCTTCTTGTATGGGCGTCAAAATTAATGTCCTTTATTCTCAAGCTATGTTTTTCTCTAAAATGTTTCTACCCTACGACCTCCCTTACACAAAGGGTAAGAGATCAAAGTGTGTCTGGCATCAAAGTTTAAACAAGGTAACATCATACTGGATTCTCTAAAGCCGATCAGTGGTGATGAGCGGTCCTGGAATCGTGGAGAGTATAAAACTGGTCGCGAACAAACTGAATGAAACTGAACTGATGAAATTGGATGATTAGAACAGTATACTGCAGAAGTATACAAACATTGTCACAAAAACATAATTAGAACCTTTCTCTTGTAACCATTTTGTAACCTCCTTTTTTGTGAGTACTAATCAATTAATTTTTGGTTAAAAAAAAAAATATTTTTTTAACAGCTTTGTATACAATTTCCTCTTAGATTGGTCATACTGAAATTATGATACATGAAATTATTCAGCAATCAAACTGTCGACTTCAAATTTAAAAATAATAATACGCTATTTATGGAAACAGCAAATTTCCAAAGAACACAGGAAATAGCATTGAAGAAACAGGGATATGAAGAGCCAACTTTGGAAAAAAACCTGACTTTAGTACAGGTTATGTCTTTTCGACTGTTCGGGACGATCGCCCGATCGAATCAAGCGAACTACTTTTTGGCGTAACTGGAAAACGCATGCGTATTAGTAATTAGGACAAAGGTTCAGCGCAGAGCAGGCCTACTTTAAAATTCATACAGCCTCAAAGGTCTGCTTGAGACGTGATCACTTTTTTTCCGTTTACTGTCCTGTGAAGGAATAAATGAGGTGTAGACACGCACCAGCCACGGTCACAGAAAGTGATTAGTTACTGAAGTAGAAAAGGATCAGTGAAACTAATGTTTATGTCATTAATAGAAAAATCGATTAGAACCTTTCACGCACAGAAATTTCGATTAGGACCAGTTTTCACAGAAATTTTTGGCGGTAATATTAGCAGAGCGTAAAACATTTCTCGAATTACTGGAAAATTTTACGTGTTATAAGTTTTATTTTCCTCCAAAATGAGAACATCAATGGCTAATCTGCTAAGGGAGGAGGACAAAAAAAGAAGTTATTTTTCTATATTTCTTTGTTACGCACGGAATTACTAACAGTAGTCTTCTGACATGGTCATTAACAGACCATAAAAGGTGGGCATCATATCTTCAGCAAGCTTATTAAAAGAAAAGAAAATAAATAAACAAACGATTGAATATTTTAATAAGATAGCTTTGCAGTACAATTTTCATACATTTAATACTTTTTTTTTACTTTGTTCCTAGAAAATTACAAGATATTTTAAACTTAACAGTAAAATAATAAACTAGCATCTGATTAAATTTTTGGAATTTTAACATGTTTGTAATTCTTTTATATATATAAAATTAAAGAAAAAGTTTTTATGGACATCACAGAGAAATCACTTGGTGAAAAAAAAAATACAAAAGTTAATAAATTATAATAAAATAATAAATAAACAAACCTCTAATATTTTTAGGGAATGTCCAACAAAAAAAATAATAATAATAATACAAATTACAATCAAAATAGAGAATGACTAGTAAATAAATGCATTTTCTAAAACACAGGAATACATAACTGCTTTTGGAGGGGAAAAAAAACGACAAAATCAAGTGTATTAATTAATATTTTCAAAGATGTAAATCAAAGACAGTCGGTATTTCATAGTATTAAACTATTTTTTTAAACAGAACAACAAAAAATTGCTGCTATAATATTTTCTTTTTTCAGATTTACTTCTAAATATCAATTTACTTTTTATTTATTTTGCTATCGATAAAGCTAAACTTTTCTCATAATAGTAATAATATATCGATTTATGTAGCAATATATCGATCTATTTTGTTTGTATAATATTTATTTGAAAGTCAGCACCCATATAGTTTATATAGCTAATTATTTGAATTATTCATCTACAGCTATTTTATTTAATATTATTTGTTTTCAATTTACTAGTATTTTGTTAAAAAACAAAAAATGGACATCTCACCGAGAGTCTGCCCATGGTAAAATCATTGGAGATATTTCATTTACTAAGTTTACGTTTACATACCTAATACTTTTTTTTTTTTTAAGAAATATAACTTGTAGATAACCTTTACGCAAAGTACAGTTGAAAATTAGTTAAATTTTATTTATAAAATAAAAAAAAACAAAGAGAATTCTTGTTCCAATGTAAATAAAATTATGTAAAGCAAAACAAAAAAACGAAACGAAAAAAAATTAAGAATAATATTGCATAATTTTATATATAAAATATGAAATGTACAAGAAATATTCTGTGGGCTTTCTATCATATATATGTATATAGGAGGCATTTGTAACACACGATAATAAAGCTAAGATTTGTAAATGCACACAAAAAATTAGTGTCGGCACAATTTATACAAATGGCACAGTGACTAGTCACAATATTTTTACAATAATAAAAAAGAAAAACTAATACAAAAAGCTATTATTAAGTACAAATAAATAGGAAAACAGTATTATTATTATTATAAACAATGGACAACTGGCCTGGAACCTATATAATTATGTTATATAAAAAAAATTAATAAATAATAATAATATTAAGATCAAGATTAAATGCAAACAAGAATTATTGGAATATTTCATATACTTTATAGTCGGCGTCTTATTATTTGTATTTAAATGAAACAAATATAAGCGTATGATTTATTTTATTTATTTTTACTTTGAATTTAATATATGTATATATACGAATAAACAATAATGATCTAATGCACTTTTAACTACCCTATTAGCCTCCACTTTATTTTTCATTGATTAATCAACAAATCAATTAACTCGATTACAAAAAAAATTAAATGAGTATTTTTTGCTATGTTTTTAAATATAATAACAAAATCACTTATTAATGTGTATTACATTTCCAATAATTTATACTTCTTACTGAAATGCTTGTTAGTTATGATTGAATAGATTTTTATGATTATTTACTTTTAGATAAACCACGTTTGAATTTCAAAAGTCTAAATGAGAAATTTTGAATAAAAATAAAAGATAATTAAATATTTACCTTGGTAAGTCTGAAATAATTTTTATGACAATCCTATTTTTTTTCCGAATTATGGCTTTTTTTGACCAGATTAAGTTTCAATTTGGAAACAATACTCCCATCATACGTTATCACAATCTGAATATGTAACTATATAGTGCAACTTGATACAAATGCAAAATTTGCCAATTACAACTGGAGAATTTCTGTTAGGGAAGATAAGTGTTTCCCATCAGAATTTTTATTTCTTTGTCTACTAATAGAGAATATCTACAAAGATGAAGACGAAAATCTCATAAATATAAATAATTCCACAAACAGTAACCAAATTACCAACTGAGAAATTAAATTTCAACGGATTATGATGGCCTAGAATTGTTTAAATCGATTATTTTTAAATCTAGTATAAATATTGGATACTGGTGGAGAAGGAAGAGGAAATGTTTAACATATTATTGTTATATATGAATATCCCGTGGAGTATTTCATACAACCTTCTTGGTCATATTTCCTAAGTTAACCTGGAAGAGGAATCTAAGTCCACTAGTTTTTTGGGATTATGTATTTTCGAACGAGCCATCTATAAGACCACAGATATTTAGGTTACAACTGAATGGGCGTTTCTTTCTCTAGTGATTTTAAACAAAATTACTAGTGAAACAAAATATATCATGCTAGATATAAACATTTCGATTTTGTAAGAATGAAAAACGAAGTTAGAAATTTATTGAATAGATTATGAAGATGTTGGGAAAAGTTTAAATACTATATGTGCCCTGTTTTTCAAATGTAGTCGACGATCTTACACTGTTTATCTAAACATACTGAAGATAGGGGAATGTTGTTGTGGTGGTTGGTTCCGCAGAGCTGGAAAGCATCAGAGACATTTTCCGTGGTAGCCTGCTTCATTTTGTGGTCATCGACCGGTTTCGGGCGTTCGCCCATTTTCAGGATGCGTTTGTCAGACAATGTGATAACACAGACTTGCACAGAGCAAATTCAGTTTATAACTCTGAGTGTATAAACTGAATTTGCCCTGTGCAAGTCTGTGTTATCACAATGTCTGACATACGCATCCTGAAGATGGGCGAACGCCTGAAACCGGTCGATGACCACAAAATGAAGCAGGCACCACGGAAAATGTCTCTGATAGGAGAATGTCCCCCGGTCATTGACGAAAAAATGAAGTTTATCTTATAATATAATATATATAACTAGATTAATATGGTAAATAAAGCCATAGTTCCTTTAAATTTACTTCAATTTGTGAAATAAATAAATCTATAGCGAAGATACAATGTATGTCATAATATTAACCTGATATTCATTTTATAAGCTGCTTATAATTTCAAAAATTTGTGTCTAGCTAGTATCTTTACAGTAAAATCTTGTGTTTTAATTGCTGTTTTAATAAATATATATAGAGCCAGAATATATTTGAATATTTTAATAGTGAACATCAGAATTAATGCGCATTATTTTCGTTAATCATTTAACAATTAATCGCGTTTTTCTTGTGAAATAAAATTTTAATAAAGTATGCAAAAACCTTCCTTGATAATAATATTTTCTTTTTATTATTTCATTTAAATCAATGAAAATCATTAGAATATGAACAAGAGAATTATAGTATTTGTTTTTGTTTTTTTGGTCAATTCATTGCTGAAAATGAAGAATGGACGGTAAGCATTTTTTTCTTTTTGTCAGTTCCAGGTAAATATTTCTCTTCGCGGAATGAAATGAAATCAGTTTTAGCTTTAAAGAAGCATACCTTTAAATTTTCCTATGATTAGGCAATGTTTTGGAATCTTCTTTGGAGAAAGTACTCGATCTGGTTGCATTAAGCGTAGGTCTAGTTCTTGTAGTCGTGCTTGACTGTTGTGATAGTAATCGAGCTGCTGCAGTACTCCTGTGAGTATACTCTCTGGGTGTGGCCTGTTTAGCCGCAGATGCTTTTGTAGTTTTACTAGCTACCCGGAATGTTGATGTTCTCTTCAAGGCAGGCTGCTGTTTGGCTGTCGTTGTTAAAGCTGTTGCCACAGTCGTACTAATTGCTCCTACTCCTCCATTCTCGGCTGGCGTAACCGCTGAAGGAGGGGGTGCCCGGTGTCGTAGACTAGGCGAGGCTGAAGAATTCGTGGCCGGGCTTTTACCCAATGAAGGAGATCCGCCATGGCTTTGTCTTTTTGAAGGCAGAGTTGGTGAAGATTTTGTTCCATCTAAACGTGTCGTAGGTCTTGGTCGTGCCACCTAAAATGTATAAATATAATAGAGATAAAGAAACGAGTCCGTATTCATTTTTTTAATCCTATTTACTGTAAGCAGGACATTTTACAGAAATGGTTACGAGATATTGTGAACCTGAGCAGTAATGAATGAATCCTAAAAAGTAATGACAACCTTTAATATAGGAGGAAATAAACCATGACTCACCCTGTGTCCACCTTCAGCAACACTTTCACTAGATTTAACTCTTGGTTCCCCTCTACCCGGAAGTCCAGAACTAGGTCTTTCAGAACTACTTCTTGCTACGCCATCTCTAACAGCAGGCTTTGCTGCAGAACCGGTACCAGTTGTCGTTGGCCGTGGTCTTATTACTCTACTGTTTGTAGCCGGTGAGGATGTTCTAGAGGAATCCGACGATGAGACGGTTTTACCAGAACTCGGTCTTCTTGGTAAACTTGCTGTAGTTTTAACGGTCGTACTCACTGATGTTGGCAATTGTGATTCGGCAGGTTCCCTACGTACTGGCCTAGGTTCCATGTATCGTGACTTCACCTAATTTGGTATATAGTAATATCGTGAATTTAACAGACACGAAAGAATTTAAAAGTAGATACTAAAAATCTCATTTCTCTAGGAAACAATCAGAAATCTTTAGAAAGCAGTGATTAAAATTTATTACCAAGCTAAAAGACTATAGCATACTTTAAACCACTTTGGGCAAAATATCTACTATTAATCTGCTAATGATACTAATGTTTTTAATGTTAAGACTTTTAAGATCGCTATCCATATAAGGATAATCTTTACGAATTAACTGTAAAATTAAAACTAATTAATAAAGATAAACTTATGCCAATTTTTCAAATAAGCGAAACAGAAGTTTCAGAAATATTACTATTCATGTGCTGAAATAACAATATAATCTTTCGTAAAGGCTGTCCATAGCTCTTTCAATTAAATCGGCCACCATATACTCTACTTAGAGCTAGGCATTTAAGATCTCGTGGCGCCTACATTGGCCCAGCATCTGCAGCCAGTAGCATCTTAGCTACGAATGCAAGAACTAAAAGGCAATCAGCGACGAGTTGACCATAAACAAAAGAAATCTAGAAAAAACATTCACTCTATTAATATTATTGAGATGATAAAATTGTATAATAATCCAAAATAGCACTTTAGAGGATAATATAACTCCGCCTCTCTCCAAAAACCACCTTAAATGAATTTTTCCGGAGAAATGATTCAAATAAAAATTGTACCTCTTTTTATGTGTAGACGATATACTAAGTTTAAAGAAAATTGTTGAAGCTTTCGAAAAAAATCTCAGAAAACTGAGAAATAGAAACGCATTTCCGGTCAACCGATTTTCTTCAAACTCATTTAATTCATAACTCTATCCATTCCCAAATGCTCCCTTAAATGAATTTTCCCAGAGAAATGTTTCAAGTAAAAGTTGTAGCTCTTTGCATGTGTCGTTAATATAATTAGTTTAAAGAAAATCGTACTTCTAGTTGAGAATTGTGACAGGTAAGTTCCTATCGGATCCCATGATGATAAACAGAAGGAGGTCAATTTTGAACTTTTTGCGATTTTTCGTTTTTCAGCTATGCTGTTCACATAGATACATGAACAATACAAACCATTTTTTTGGACTCAGGGGTTTTCAAAACGTGTATTCCAGTAAAAAATCGATACTGAAAATTTTACACGATTACAACAGTCCTTCCAACAGCAACTAAACAAACAATTTATATTTCACGCTCTGTATGCATGACTTTGTACTACTTCTTCTGGGGCATAGAATTCCAATTTTAAACTATGATTAGATTCGACACTGTGGGATGATTGTTTCAGAACCATAGCTGTTTTTGGTGCGGAATACACACTCTGTTCCCAATTTTAAAGCGATTGATCAGGGAAGGCACCGTTCCTTTTCCGGGTGTCTCTCCTTTTTTAACAGAATTTGGGATTAAAACCGGTGTATGAGAAATCTTACAGAGGATAAAATAATTTTCCTATTATATAGTTCTAGTGGGAGACAACTGATATCCAATATTAAAAAAAGCTTTCAATTATCGTTCTAACAAGGTGTTTAATTGCTGGAGAATTTATGTCTAGTATGTTTTTGGTGTTTTATATGTATCTGTGTTACTTAAACTTTTTTTTATTTGCTTTGTTTTTCTATTTTGTATCTTTACTCTCCCTTCAAGAAGATGTTGTTTTGTTTTAATTTTACCTGTCAGACTTTGTAGACCGATAATTCCATTGTCTAGGTATCTGAATTACCAAATTAAATATGCATTTATTTTGTTATTTTCCTTTTTGTAAATAAATAAACATCTATCTATCTATTTAGATCTATATGACAGTGTACTTAGTATGGCAAGCTTAAAGAAAATCTCGGAGTCGTTTTCGAGCAACTTGAGCAAAAAACAAAAATCATTCATTAAAATTGCACTGCAGGTTTTTGACCGCTACCTTGATATCAGACGCCTTGATATCACACTATTTTACCTAAGGAATTTTAAGTATGTTTTTTTGTTTTTGAGATATTTTGTTTAAAGACACACTCATACTCTCCAAACGAATTCAGACTATTTTCTAACATTTTTTTTTTTATCGTATTCAGGATACCACAGAACATGCATTTCCGGTGAAAATACAATTTGATTTCGATTTGAGTTATTTCATCTTCAGCAGCAGGCTCAGTTGTTTACAATGTTGCTCTCAAAAGGGTTCATTTTTTAGTAACATAAATCGTAAAGTTTTATCCTCAATGAATTTAATACTAATATACACAAAAATATTACGAGTAACATTACCTAGAAAAAGCTAAAAACACTGCGCAATACTCGGAGCACAGAATAGTAAAGCTGTCTAAAATCAAACTCTGTACATATATCTATATGTATTTTAATTAATAATCATTAATTAATTATTCATAAGAAGGAATGATTTTTTGAGTACTTTAATTATACTGTAATAAAACTTGTCTATAATGTTATGAATGTTTTCTTCGTTTATACTGCGCCAGGTCCACAATAAATAACCGACATTGTTTTTGCAAGCAATGACGATCAAAAGATATTTGTATCTCAACATAATGCTGCCTTCTGAGAGGACAGGTAACAAATGCATTGCTAATAAAATTCAGTTATTCCATTGAAATGGGTAAAATAGAGAAACAAACGTACATTACAGCTTAAAAACGTGAATACAATCATTCACTTTTTTTTTTAAAAACAAAATTGAAAAAACGTGAAATCGTGAAAAAATGTTGTCAAAAATAGCGATCAGCAAGGGCACAACACAAGGCGTGATTTTTGGAGCAAATAATTTTACTTTAGAATAAAAAGAAAAGAGAAACAAGTTCTGCTGCTGTGATTGTTGCTGTTTCAATTATTTTGAGAAATACTGGAAGGTACGTTGAGGGAGAAAAAATGTGTACTAAAAAAACTTTTCTCAATGCGTTCAGAAATCCACAAAAACACCATTTTCTTTTCGGTTTCCCAACAATAACATTAGTACAGGAATGTATCACGTACTGATTGCTCAAGGTTAAGTTATCGCGACCTGGAGACGACCGTCATCTCGACAAAAGTTCCTGGTTATTGTGCCAACGAATGGCCAACCTACCACGACAAACGATATGTTTTTGGCCTTAGAAAAAGAATATATATTAATTATTTACGAGAAGGGCCGCCAAGCGTCGAGAAAGTCAGCCTTGAAGCTCTTTGGGCAGTGTTCTGTCGTTATTGGCAACCGGATAAGTGAGCTCATAGAATCAAAAGGCGCCATGGACTTGAACCCGATGCCCCCGCAAGCCAGTTCGACGGGTTAACATTGGTCTAATCTCTACTTAAATGAACGCAAAAGTACAGAATGGTGCAAAAATTAAAATGAAATCTAGGTGCTATAGTTTTCTGTTTCCGATTTCTATGTCACAGATAAGCTGCACTAAACAAAAACAAATTGTCAGTAACAGAATGTTTGTGGCCGCCAAATGATTAGCATTTTCACAAGCAATTATTCATAAAATTGAATGGAATGCTCAAGAATCGCGTTGACGATGTCTTACGGAGAGCAGTTAATATGGCTGATGTTTGTGTTCAGTTTTTCTTGTTGGCTGTGTCAGTTTTGTGGCCAGCAATCCAGTGCCTTAATTTAACATCAACAATCATTCCATCTTTTGGACTAATAACTACGTATACATTAAAAGCACTTAAACAAACAACACAGACCTGGGCGAGCTTGGTGTTCACCTTTGGTTTGGGAAGTGACGAAGGCAACTGATTACTAGCAGACTGTGGTCTACTTGGTTGAGCGGAACTAGAAGCAACTGCGGTAGAGATGGTGGTGGTTCGTTTACTTGCTTGATTGGTTGTAATGGATCTAGCCTTTATAACAGATTCATTACCACGAGTTGTTTTGGATTCCGTCTATTGGTTTGAAAAAAAAATGAACAAAAACTAAGTTGGCAAGCTTGTACAAAAAGGTTAGCCAGTGCTACTGGACAACACTCAGAAGAAAAAAAACACCCACAATAACAAAAAACACGCAACAATAATAATTACCCTTGGCATAGTAGAACTTGAAGTAGTATTAGTATTTCTAGGTCCTGGTGTGAACACCAGGCATGCAATCTCCTGTATCCTTCTTCGTAAAGCAAGATCCATTTGTGCCCAAGAAGTTGTTCTAGCTGCACGACCCGCTTGCCTTACTAAACAATCTTCCACACTGGTTTCCAGCTGACCCAAAAGATCTATGAATTCCTGATTAAAGACATATAACTTTTTTTAAAAACTTTCCAAAAACGGCTTATTTTTCTGGAGTGTCCGGTTTATGTCACCATAATCTTCATTTCTGTATAATCATTAATAATCATTCGCTTTGTTAATCTTATGCAAAAACAAAACATCTGGTGTGAAATACTCACACGAATTTCTCTTACTCTAATTAATACAATTTATGCAAGAAATTTTCTTAAAATTCAAACACTACAATGTTTTATGGCTTGCCATAAAAATGGGGTGGTGATTTTACCTGTATACCTGAGCGACTTATGTAGAGCGCTCTATGTCTAAACCAACAAAGCTTGTGCAAATTTCAATTTAAAATACTAACAGATTCCATAATACCTATCAAAATCAATTTTTTCAAATAAGAGTGATATGTTTCTATCAATTTTGCAAGCATTCCAAGTTTGAGGAAAAACTTTTGATTGTTTTATTGGAAAATTACAAAAAATTTCAGAACGCTTCTAATATGTATTAATATTATGTAGATGGTCAAACCATATATTTTAACGAAGGGGTATTTTGGAGGAAAGCATAACGATACTGTTCCTCCCAGAACATCAAAAAAATCGTTTTTCCCGGGAAAGCGTGTCAAATAAAAGTGATAGGTATTTATGTCTACAAATAGTAAACGGAGTTTAAAGAAAATCGTTGGCAC